>CAIGRL010061724.1:0-16898 GCA_903798325.1 Fraxinus xanthoxyloides | reverse complement strand
CAGAAGTTCAGGGTGGGCCTGTGCTCACCCTGGGTCTTATTGGGCTCCGCCCCTGGTTGTGGGCATGACAGCTATGATTATTTTATTTGAATATCCTCATTTTTTCGTAACAAGCTATATTTTTTACTTAGCATGATTATCCAAATTTTTTACTTAGCATGATTATCCAAACAATAAAATAGTGTTACTGTGGTTTGAGAGAACGTAGACAGTATCTTTCAAATGCTACAATGGAAATGTGTTGTACATTGAGAATTGATTACTCGCAGTGGGATCTGTAGGAATGATTTGTGGTTGTGGATAGATGATGCTCCATGGGGATTAATAGGTACATTTTGTCCTACTCGAGGGATGTAGAAATTTCAACTAGTAGCATGCACTAAAAAACTTCAGATAAAAAGTGTTTTGTGAATCAGAATTCTTTTTTTCCTTGTATGTGTTTCAACTTTTCATGATGTCCGTCTACATCTATGTTTTAAAATATTCTTCTCAATCAGAGATCTTGGATTATGGTACATGAAATTGTTTTCTTCTTAAAGCATGCATTGATAATTAGCTTAGAATTTCGATTAATGGAATCTTGCGGGACATTGGTACTATTTGATTTTTTTTAACTATTCTCTATTTTTATCCGAGATGTGAAATGATCGAATAAGGTCATTTTAAGATGCTAAAGAACAATGAATTCTTAGTAAATTCGTCTTGTTAGAGTTAATTCTTTTTTTCTAAATCTGAAGAACATGTGATTTAAACAAAACATTGTCATCAAATTTACTTGTATCTCATCTACTTCTTGAAATCAAGTAGTAATCAATTGTAAAGTGTCATTAGTGTAGTAAGTAGATGGTAAAAGTTTATTTACTTTTCCATAATAAACACAATCTCCATCTATGTAATTATAATGTAAAGTTCAGGACCTGGATGGATAAGAAATGGTCTATGAAACATCCCATCAACTCTTATAACTGATATTAAGACTAGAATCGAGGAATCGGACCTAGCAGATCGAGGTTGTTTTGTCTAAATGATTCCTTTTGTCTTTTCACTTCTTGTCAAAGTTACCACTTTGTGTTTAATTAACGGTGTTATTTGCTAAGTAATTAGTAACTACATGATATAAATAACATAATGCACGCTACTGATTACATCAGACCCAATTATATTCATTCAAAACTTGTCGATTTTATGAAAATTGACAGTCTGATTTGATTAAATTGAAATATTGTTTTTTACGTACATGCACACAAGATGCTAAGATGAAAGCATTAATGGAAGACAATATATTATATACATCACCTGTATTTATCAACTGACTTGAGCAATGAAATGATCTATCCTAGACAACTCAGCACCGTATTTGATGTGTGTTATTTTGTAAGATAATCACGACATCAACAACATATGAGTTTTCTTGTACAATTTAACCATTGAAGAACTTGGTGCAATGTATTATTATAAAAAAATGTTCAACTTTAATGAGAAGTAAGCTTTTAAATTGAATCTTTTCTATGAAATTTAAAAGTTCAGTAAACAAATTCAGTAATTTATGAAAAAGGGAACTATTAAAATAATTTAAATATGATTTGGAAATAATGAAATAATTAAAATGATCGATTATAAATTAAGATAAGATGGAAGAGTATTATTCATTAAGATGAAAGCATTACATTAAAAATATTGTTTTTTACGTACATGCACACAAGATGCTAAGCAACGATAAATGGAAACCGTAGGCCTTAAGATGTCTCTTTGTTCAAGAGTATTAACAAGTAGAGCCCCAGTTTGGTAGTGATTAAAATCTTGATTTTAATTTAAATTAAAATTAATAATTAATTTTAACCACATATTTCATAGGATTTACAATTTTTCAACCATATATTTCACTATTTTTTTTTATCAAAATCTGATTTTAATTCCAGCAAAACAGGGGCATAATGACGTGAATGTAGTTATCACTGTCTATTAACCCAGGATGACAGATTGCTTTAGTAAGCAAATCAACTCCCTCCTGATCACCAGATTGGTGTATGAATCACTGCTTTGCTTTATCAAATCCCATAGATATAGATTGTTTGTAACGAACGCCTTCACTTTTCAGAAAGGACAAGTCTGGAAAAGACTTTAACGGTGCCTGCAGTGAGAAAGTATACAATACATACAGAAATGTACATCATCAACTTTTTAACAGTTTAACTCATAAGTTACCACTGCCAGATTTGTTAATCTTGTATGGGGTAATTAATGCGCTAGCAACTTCGAATAAATCGCATTTACTCTGTGGTACATAGCAGAATCTCTGCTACAGTACCAGTATCACAAGACCTCAGAAATGTATATAATTAATGCATGCAGTAATGATAGTAGTAATAAATAATGGGAAATTCTTCAACAAAAGAAACAATAATTACTTTCCCAGAAAATAGAGACTTAAAAAGAATAAGAAGAGGTGATTAATACAATATTAATTATCATTTGGACTATACATACAGGATAATATAATATTATGATCAGATTACGGGTTGAAAATGAGGCTTCCACATTTGCATTTCCAGCTCATGGGCTTGTAGTTGGAATTATCATCTGATCTAGCATAGCGAATGGTTGAAGCTGCGAGGGAATTCTTGATTCCGTTTCTTGTTTGAGGGTTTGTGGGCACCTGAATGGCTTCACATTGCGCACAAGAACTGCACCTCCTCTCGCACCGTGGTGGCCTCGATCCGATTTGTGTTGCCTTCTCTTCGCTTATTCTCTACCCAATCAAACAATATTCAAGAACTCATTTTTATCAAGTTCATACACACAAAAAACACAAATTGAAGTTAAAAGAGTTAACCAGACGTCCAAAACTTACCTGGGAATTGTCGATCCTCTGTACTAATTCTCTACCTGTCAGCATGAAAAGAAACAAACTGTTATCGTTTAATTATCATTTAGTAAAGAAAAGTTTTGTCTTTAATTTTAATTTACCTTCTGCGCCACTGAATATTCTTAACTGTGATGAGCTCGAAATTTGGAGAAAGAGAAAAAAAATGGCTAAAAGGTGAAGTCTATGGCCACACACAAGATTGTGACTGCAACCCATTTCTGAGAAAGATAGGTTTATCTTGTGAAGTCAAGAAATCGAGAAAAACTAATGGAGGAGGTTATAGTGGAAAAAATTTGCTTGTACGTAAGCTAGAAAACTGTGTGGTGGCTGAGTGGTGAATTATAAGCAGATGTGCAGAGCAAAAGAGAATAAGTGATTGACAAAATAATCATTTTGCTAAATTGTCATGCTGTCAATATATGTATGTGTTTTTATCATATTTTTAGAGGGGTGTTGAGATGATTGAACCTGGAAGGACAAAAGAGTGTAGCAGAAGGTTAAAAGGTAAGAAGGGAAAAGAGCTCCGAAAAGGGAAGAAAATTGACATATAATGGAAGAAAGAGAAAACCCACAAACTGTGGGAATTTGTGAAATGAGAAATAGACAGCAAGAAGCCATTTAAATGGACCAAACAGATATATGAATACAGCTGGTTCATTTTTCGGGTTACGATTTTTCCTTTTATATTTGTTTCGTTACAGAATCCCACTTTTCATTTCATCTTAGTTTCCCTTTGGGAGATATGTCTCCATTTACACTGCGGTTTAATTAGTGCAAACTTTTGTGCATGTTAGCCACAAACACAATAAATTGAGTAATATTATTTGCGTAGAGTTTAATGATCATAGTAATAGAGCTACATTATTCAATATAGTCGAAATATATTTTTAATCACCTGAAAAATGTGATTGTAACCCCACTATTCTAAAAAATTTAATTGCGAGTAATTTATGATTAAGTAATTTAAGTGTTTTATGGGATCGCCACCACTTATCAAATTGATCAACACCGACATGAAATTCCTCTTTTCATCGTTTTTAGGTCATTGCTACCCTACAAGCTCAGGATTTTCTATATAAGAAAATACAACACAAAATTAGTATATTATCGATTCAAAAAATACTAACAATTACTAATTATTAAGATCGAAATAAATGTGAAATTCACACTTGTAAAGGAGTATTGTATAAAAATATCTGAAAATTAGGTATCTCCATATGTTGAATATATCCAGGCAAGTCTGCCAAAATATCACCTTTTCCAGTTTTGGGCCTAGTTCAAAGTGGCTAGACTATCGTACACAAATTGACGCAAATGGCACTAAAACAGAAAATCATTTCAGCAGTCTTTCTAATACTTACACTTCTGCCTTCCTATTTTCTGTAAATCCGGTTATCAAATATTTCCCTTCGTGACTTCGTCTATCATTCCAAAATGAACCACAAGTAACAAAAGTTACAAATTTTCAATTACTTTTTATTTTTAAGTCATTATTGAGGATATAGTAACTTGACTCGTACCCATATCTACTAATCATTTTATATTTTATAATTTTACGTAAATTTTTATTATATTTTATTCGGAAATGAAACTTTTTCTACGTCAACTATTTTTTTCCGTGGCAGAAGATTATCGTGCGTACAGGATGATTAGAATTTGACAAAGTCGCGATATTTTAATTTATTCAACCATGATAGAATTGGCATAAGATGGTTTTCAATTTTCAGACCCCTACACGAGTCATCAGTGGTCCAAAACACATAGACGGGTGGCGGGGTCGGATTCAAGTCTAATTAAAGTCTCATAGCATAGCTGATGGTGACATTCCACCTTTCCAATTGTCCCAACCAATTAAACATGTAAGACAAAATTTTTATTTTATTAAAGTTCTTAATACTATTGGTTGAATTAGTTTTAAAAAGAAGCGATATTAATATCATAAACATTGTTTACCCTTCAGACAATATCAAAGACACTTTTCTCACGTTTAACATCTCATATTTCTAGAACTGAGTATCACGTATACAACATTTGATCGCTTTTTGAGTTATATATCATCTAAAATAAGGTCGATAAGTCGACTATGCCCTTGCAAAGAAAAAAGTATTTTTTCTACAATTAGTTACAATTTCATTTTATTAACAACCTTAGTTTTAACAAGAAGTTATTTCATTAAACTAATTTTATGTAGTTGCCAAAAGAACTCGAATTCCCAAGTTTGACTCCATTAAACTAAAAAATCTTCATTTCACATACTGATTTTCAATTACATATTCACACGATAAAATATTCAGCACATAAATCAAGTTTTTTTCTACTTTTTAACCACACATTCTCCAAAAATTCACTATTCAAAACATTATTTTTCCTCAAATTCTCTTTATAATGATCATAAAACGGGAGCTAAATGTACTCCCAACTTGTCCGTGTCAAACATTATGTCATCTTTTAGTATATAGTGTTACAATAATTGTACTCTTTCCAATAGACTAAAAGTGATCTGTCATACATAAATCAAATGCAGAAAATGAAGAAAAAAATAACCTCTGGCCATTGAAGTTTAAGCTTGGTTACAGTATTTCAGAACGTGTTTGGTGCTTCTAAGTCCTCGAGAGCTCTCTGAGATGGTATACTGCAGAAAAATGAGAGCCAGAGGCTTAGGGACCAATACCACTACTTTCTTTTATAAACCTCTTTGCATTAAAGAGGTTACCTGAAGGTATGTGATCGATTATCACCGAAATTGGAAGGTGAGAAGTTTAGAACGTGGGAAACATTTTCAAACTTTTCAAAAATCCCAAAAATATATATCAACAACAATTACAATTACTAGATATGTATAAATTGAAGTTCCATCCAAACATCACACCAGATTTGTGGTATTGCGGGCTCCCAGCATTTCCAACCCGAACCCACATAGGAGCCTCTACCTATCATTCTACTGACTGTCGATATGTCTACTGTGAGAAATGAGAATAGTGATTGGATTGGATTGCATTAAACTCCATACAACTTTGTGGGCAGCCAGACAAAAGCCTTTCAATTCTCAACAAGTTCACATTTGCTTTATGGGTGTATTCAATTGAGACTTTTGAAGATTTTGATAGATTTTTTTTTTAAAGTGATGACTTATGTGATTTTCGTGGATTTTTAAGAGATTTGTATAGAATTGGTGGGAGTCTTTTGTAGACTTTCATTTTAAATTATTTACAGACTTTTGTAGAATTCAAAAGATTTTTAAAAACTTTCATTTGAGATAAAATTTATGTAGATCTAGTACAATATTCTAAAATTATTACATACGAGGTAGTGGTTCTCACAATTTTCATTCTCCTTCCTTTAAATATTTTAAAAATAATAAAAATTTAAAACATTAATTAAATAAATAAAAATTATTATACATATAGAAAAAATTAATATTCAGTATTATTAATATAATACACCTTTAAAGAATAAATGACAAATTTAAATTTAAATTTAATTATAAATTAGTCTATATAAAATTTTATAATTTAATTAAAAATAGATATTTATTAGAAAAAAATGAATAAATTATAAAAATACAATTTAATTCCTTCATAGAAAATAAAAATAAACAATGAGGGGGGGAGAGAGAGAGAGAGAGAGAGCCATAACTCTAATATTCGTAAATGGAAAAAGGAAAGAGAGATATTGTAGAAAAAAATACATATTAATTTCTTCTTCATTTTTTGTGAAAATCTCCCAAAATCTGGTGATTAATGAGAGATAAATTTTGAGATTTTATTTTAGTACTTTCTGCTTAAAAATTAGTACCATAAAGACTTCTATAAAAGTCTCTAAAAATCATAAAAATGTGAATATCATAAAACTTATAGGTTTTAATTGAATACACCGTGACTTTTAAACATTTTATAAAAGTTTATAAAATTTTTAATTGAGTGCATCAATATTGTTAGAGAGTCTCCAAAAGTTTACATCGAATATTATTAAACTTTTTAAACCACAAAAAGTCATTAAAAGTCTCAATTGAATTTTCACCAATTTCTTAGCAGCCTCATAGATTGCACTGAAATATTGATTGAACATTTCAATATCTTAACATTGAAGATTAATTTCCATTTTGGTTTAGTTAATAAAATTAGATTTTGATAAAAGTTGATTAAATGTGTAATTGAATGGTAGAAAATATGAATTTCATTAAATGTGTGGTTGAAAATGAATTTTAAAAAATGAGTGACAAAGTGAAGTGATTCAACGTACATCAATTTCAACAAAGAAATGTAACAAGAATGATTACAAGAGTTAAATAGTAAATACAAAACATAAAATAAGTAGTAATATAGAGCATAGAGAGACATGTTACTTGGCGGAAGGTAACAATTAAGAGCATATTTGAACTCCATTTTTGTGCCAATAATCCATTTTGGAATAGTGTTTGATGGGAAATGTGTGGTTGAAAATAAAGAAAAGTTTCGAGTTTTGAATAGTGGGTCCATTGACGAATCAATATTATCTGTAGGTAAAGCCAATCTTGTTAAGCAGTAAGCACTTTTCATTTGCATGTATTTCCCCCTCTATCTACAGTCTACACTCGTGTGTGTGCGTATAAATATTAAGCCCACATATTCTCTTTTCAACTACACAAAAAATGGCCACAGTTTTATGTGTTATCTTATATGTTTTGGCACTTTCGGGTTCTGTTATTGCACGGCCGGCCACTTTTTTGCAGGATTTTCGAATCACCTGGTCGGATTCCCACATTAGGCAGATGGAGGGAGGAAAAGCCATTCAGCTTGTTCTTGATCAAAACTCGGGTAACATTGAAGTCATGTATATTATTGAACTATCTTATCTAACTAAAAGTTTAAACCATCACACATTTACTTGCTTAAAATTAGTCACATAAAAATAAAATGACAGCTTTGAATTTTAGGATGTGGGTTTGCTTCCAAGTACAAGTATCTATTTGGACGTGTTAGCATGAAGATCAAGCTCATTCCGGGTGACTCCGCAGGAACAGTCACTGCTTTTTATGTACGTTCGCTCTTTAATTTTCTTATTTTTTCACAAATTTTCTCTCGTATTTCTTGGGCATGTATATTAATTTGCATGATTTTTGAATTGATAGATGAATTCAGACACGGATACAATTCGAGACGAACTAGATTTCGAATTCTTGGGCAATCGGACCGGACAGCCTTACACAGTACAGACTAATGTATATGCTCATGGGAAAGGTGATAAAGAACAAAGGATTAACCTTTGGTTTGACCCTGCTTTAGAATTCCACACTTACTCAATAATGTGGAACCATCGTCATGTTGTGTAAGTTAATCATTTTATTGCCACAGTAACACGAGGTTTGATCCTTCTGTTGTGTTTCGATGATCTCTAGTTTTGTGAATCTGCAGTTTCTATGTGGATGAAGTGCCCATCAGGGTTTACAAGAACAATGAAGCCAAAGGAATTCCTTACCCAAAGTCCCAACCCATGGGAGTATATTCCACTCTATGGGAAGCTGATGACTGGGCGACAAGAGGAGGGCTCGAGAAAATAGACTGGAGCAAAGCCCCGTTCTATGCCTACTACAAGGATTTCGACATTGAGGGATGCCCAGTTCCAGGTCCCACAAACTGTGCCTCAAATACCAAAAACTGGTGGGAGGGTGCAGCATATCAAGATTTGAGCCCAGCTGAAGCCAGACGATACCGTTGGGTACGTTTGAACCACGTGATCTACGATTATTGCACTGACAAATCGCGGTACCCAGTTACCCCACCAGAATGCATGGCAGGCATTTAATTCCCTCATTTTCAAACAACCAACCAAGAAACGCTTTAAACCTATAAGTACAGATTGATTCCTAGATAAATATATAAAGTCAAGCCATGCAGAAGAAGGGGTGTAAAGGGTATTAATTATTTGTTTGTATCGATAGCTATGTGGGAATCCACTGTCCAGAGAGTGGGATAAAATCAATGTCATTTTCTGTTGCTATCTGTATTTGCTGCACACTGTTTGAACCAATAATGCATTCTCTGTATGATTGTGAAAACAATGTTACATAAAGTTCCAATGGAAGAAATGTGAAAAGATTGACTTTGTTGTGAATTGCTCTCATCAGTCCACTGACCTGTCTGCTGCTTTATCAATTATCACGTCTAGTTGATTTTTAAGAGAGAGAGAATCGTGGAATATAGAGGAAAATGTTAAGAATAATCACACACAGCTTCCAATGCTAGAGTTAGTTTCTTCATAAATCATACATGAAAGAACATTTTTAGTTTGTCATATTGGCAAAACACTGATGGATAATAGAACATTTCACAAGGAGAACTGAAAATTCAAAAATGAAAACTTATTTATTTTGGTATAAAACTATGGAGAAAGACAAGAATAAAAATAATAAATGAGAAAGAAAAGTAGAGTGTCGAAACTCAACTCAAGGATGTATTTTATAAAGGACAAAGACTCCATATATATAGATTTCAAAATAAAAGTCACAATCGAAGTAAAATAGACTTTCTAAATTAGATAAGACCCATTTATGATCATTAATAATTACCTTATAGTTTTACAACATATATTACATTTTTAACGATTGATAGCTCATAAAACTAGCTGTAAAAATAAAACCTGAGGCAAGCCAGAAACGAGGAAACAGAGGCCGCCAATTGAAAGGTTGGTCGACTAGCCACAAAGGACTGGTTAAGCAGCATAAAAGCTAGTCGTCAACCAAGCATTTAAGCTGGTAGAGACCAGCATAAGGCTGCTTGACAGTCAGCTGAGGTCGAGGAAGACGATCTCAATCAGTCCCGTTTCATGTTTAGATAGTCGAGGACCAGACATTCTGACACATTACTTTTACGTGCTTGCTTTGATTGCAACAGGGTCCGAACAGTAGGGGCAGTTTCCAAATAGAACGCCAAAGGACCTGCAATACAAGTGTACAAGGGAGTAATAAATCAGGAAAACACGAGATGAGTAAGATACACATTGAACAGTCTGTTTCAAACTTGTATCAAACTGAAAATGTAAAGATTGGAAAAATGTGTGATTTCTAAACTTTTTTTTTCCTGAAAACAAATGAATCTGCTCTATAATATGTTGACCAGATAGTAAAATGCTCCAAAAATGTTTTACACAAAGTTCAACAGGTGTAGTGCAACACATGGAAACATGTACAATTGCAGGCAATCCTTCAATGTGAAATCCACATAATGTTTTGCACCATGACCTGATCACTACAAAAGTTTACAGTTTTTAACCCTTATTTTTTTCCTTTTTTATCACATTAGGCCTAAAGACAACCACACCAGGCCCTCAACGAGAAAAAAAAAAATGGTCTACAGTTAAATCCACAATAACCTTCCTTCGCAAGGACTGAAGAATTAGAAAGATTGCTCCTTGTCCTACACTGGTGATTACATAACAGTCTTCTTTTATGTTTGCCTAAACCCCTAGTTTGACTGTTCAAAAAGTATGTAATGTTTTGTTTTTCTTTGATCATTAAGAAATTAGAATTTAAGGACGCTGAACTCAAGTGAAACTTGGTTACAGCTAAGAAACATGTTAGAAATGAAGGAAACATCGATTTTGAAATGGCTTCTCATTAAATCTGTTTGGCATGTGTAAGAGGTGAATTAGGGGCTGATCGTCTAACATTATATATATACAAAATCATACAAGCTTTAATGAACTTTTTTCAAAAAAATATTCTTATAAACTCTTCACAGTAGATGAATTCTTTTTGCCAAACTTTTTAATAAACAAATTAACTTATAATATTTTGAAAAGATCCTCTTTTAAACTCTTCTGGTATTCTTTTTTTCCTCTCTCTAATTCCTCAAATCATCTAACCATTCATTAAACCGAGCAAAAAAATATTTAACCACTTTTCCCAAGTGCAATAGAAAAAGCTAGGTATTTCACATTAGCAATTATATATGTGCTATGGTAGTAGAGCAGACACAATTTAAGAATCAACACATCCTACATCGTAGTGGTTATAAATGAACATTACATCAGAATATAAGCTAGTAGGTAGAATAATGAGTCGTGAACATGGACATAAAACATGATGAGATCAAAGGAGCATAACATACTGCCTTGTGGTTGTGATGGAACGGAGCCAGTCCCCAAGACATACACTGTGGAAGGCTCTACTGCAGTTTGCATTTTCACATTTATAATCAGTTCCGCTCCCACTCTTTGTACCAAGTTCATCATCTATGTCAAAACCACAAGCTAAACGTAAGAGAGAGAGAGACAGAAAAATTGCCCTCAAACACAAATTGTACATCATTACCTAAGGGAAGATTCTGAGCATAACAAATGCCACATTCTATTTGCTCCTCTTTGTGTTGGACATGTTGAGGTTGAGGCAGCTGAATGTCCATAACACTCGCAAGATTTTCAGGGAATGGTTTGTCTTTTGTCCTATGAAGAACTGAGTGTAATTAAAATACCAAAAAAATTATGGTGATTTCAAGCAGAGCCTATATAAACAAACTCGATTTTCCAGAAACCTTACACAAACTAGAGAGATCGTTCAAAGATTGCGATAAACAGAAAGACAGTTACACAATTCAGACACAAAGGCTAATAGGTAGCTTCCACAATAATTTTTCAGCCAAATGCTCTAATATAGATGTCGGGAGAAAATTTCCTTCCTATTAAAAAGTTAAAAAGAATCAACAAAGCATGATTTTAATATGTTTTGGCTATTTCAAATATACCATAGTTTGCACCTTCTTCTCCAAATTTCCCTCAGTAAGTTAACTTTTGGATCTGAACCCATGAAGCGACACCTACCAGAATCAAGACTTTGATTAGTTAAACCAAAGGTAAAAGATAGTTAAAAGGAAAGGGAAAAAAATCATAGAAATGTACTCTGGTAGGGCTCGCGGATCACTGGCATTTATGGACAGCATGATGTAGCAATCATTTCCTACACGGACAAAACAAAAGAGATTAGCAAAAGGAAGAGAACAAGATAGAAGTACAAGACTAAATGATTGATCAGAAAACATATAAATCAACAATAACCTATATTGATTTGGCGATAGGATGTTGCATGATGTGGCTGTTTTGGATTAGTGACCCAAAAAGATTGATCAATATCATCCAGGGTAGACCAGAAATCCTGGAGCTTGTCCATATGCTAAGCAAAGCAGTGAGTAGCTCATTGAAAATTAGACAGCGAACAAATGAAATCTTGCCTCAAGAAACCAAGAAACAAAGTAAAAAGAAACCTGACTGTATGACAGACTAACTCAATTTAAACAAATTCGCTGGAGTGTACCTCCTGAAATTGCCTGACAACATCTTTTAAACTTGAGTTTGTCGACCATTCTAAGTTAAAGTTGTAAGGCACATCCTGAGGACATGACATATCAACTTTGTATTACACAGGATCTCAAAGCCACAAATATCAAAGAAATAGTAGAAAACCCACCGCTGACACTACAGGTGGGCATTTGGGATAGGTCTTATCTAATGTTATCTCCAGAATATGTGCTCTTCCTTTTTTGTCCCTAGATCATACAGACAGAAGTCATGAGTGCCAAATCAACTAAACCAAAGAGGATAAACGTGAAAAGTGACCATGAACATATAAAATATACTTATTTGCAAGTTCAAAATTAGCTAATTCTTATTACAGTTTCACAAACCTACTGCATGGATGAGCTCGAATATTCCCGTTTTGAAAAGATAATTTGATTGTAAAAGAAACCAACTTGTCATTGACAAGAAGATATCACTAAAAGTCATATAAAATCCAGTGAATAAAACATTCTACAAAATTACTGTAAGAGTTTGAGAATATCAATTTATGCAGACCATATATTCACCTATTGCCTTTTTTGTAAAATTAATTGCCTCTTGTCTCTTCACATGTTTTCCAAATACAATTTGCATATCATCTGTCATCTTTTGTCTTAAGATGGATATCATAAAACATAGGGGTTGTTCTCTTTACCGTTTTCAAGCCGTTTCGATTTTTCAAAACACAGAAAATGTGTTCTCTTTCCTATTTTCGAAAATACGTTTTTGAAAACAAGTTAAAAATTCAGAAAAAAAACTCAAAATGACAAATTTGTCATTTTAGGTGTTTTCAGTCATAATCAAACCAAAATTTTCAAAACGCATTTTAGATGTTTTCAATCACCGCCGACCACCACCGCGACCCAACCACCATTACACCACCTCCTGAAAACTAACGCCACAGCCACAGCTACAACACCACCACTACAACCACCGCCAACAAAAACAGATTGGAAGCCACTTTCCGGCCACCTAGACCGCAGGATTCCACCACCAACAACCTCGCCTCGCTCCCCTCTATCACATCCAATCATTCATCAGTCATGAAACAACATGAATCAGCAGAAATTGAAAGCTAAAAAACCCATTCTAGCACTACTGTTTCTGTCGAAAACTTCACATCCGACGACGCCCAAAGTCGTGCGACACCACTGGTCGAATGCTCATCCACAGGTGACTCCAACCTTGTCCCCAATCCACCCCCAAACAACTCTGCAACATTCAGATTTCATCTGAGAAGAACGACGGTTGGGATCCAAGTTTTGCAAATTCCGACGCCGTCCGGCACTCCCAAAATCACGGACCACATGGGTTTGCCTCCTCTCCACCTGGTGCACCTTGCTCAACCATGGTTCAAGGCCAATTTCACCAGCGGCGAAGGAGATGAAGGTGGCGACGGTGAGCTTTGTTGAGAGAGAGATGATGAGAATGAGGAGGGGAGGCGAAACTGGTTTTCCATTTTTTTTAATTTTTGAAAATAATTTTTCAAAATGACAAAAATAACACATTTTTAGCAATCTCAAAATGGACATTCAAAACACAAAACCCAAAACGAATTCAAAACTGAAAACACAAAACTGAAACACAAAGAGAACGGCCCCAAGTTTTCTGGACGACCTTTCACACCTTAAAATGATATACATACTGTTTGGTTTCAAATTTAAATCAATTTCGAGGCAGAGCAAATTGCCTCAAGGACTTTCAAGTAGAAAAGAATACCAATGCATGAGTGTCCTGCCATTGAGGGATAAAAGAAGAAGGCACCCCCAGTATAAAATTTGGGGTCCTCTAGTGCTGTAGAATATAAATATATGACCAACAAGGGAGAGTGAAAAAGCTGTAGGCAACATGTAACATCATAAATATATCTGGATATATGAAAATAGTTCGTGTAATTCATGCATCCCTGTGTATATCAAATTTCTAAATATTACATTTATACGGTTCAATCCCAGGTAACAACTTAACCTCAACAGTGAACAACCAGAAACTTAAAAGAAAAACACGATAAAAGTTTCCAAATTAGTCCAAACTAAGCTTCTCTGGAATATTGAGTTTCAGAATTTTTCCTAAATGTCTCATCTTTTAAATTAATCACACTTTTCAGGTGATAAGAAAGGAGGAGACCAATGCCTTCAAGGGACACTGTTGTGGAAGAGTTGTGAGGAACAGTTTCTATCCAGGCCATAAATAAGTAAGATAATCATCTTGGAAAAAGTAAATCATATTTCATTTACACTTGTTTGTTCTTTCTTTTAAATAAAGCATATAACTTCGATGCTGAACCTGCATGAATCTTGTTTACCCCATTTTTTCTTTGAATGGAATCATCAGTCCTGATCCATATCTTGTTTCCAGCATTCCTATACCCGAAATATTTTATGTCCATACAAAAAGTGACAAATGACTAACAAATTATAAATACCGTTATTAGCTCTTACATGAATGAAATAGTCTGGGGGTAGAAAGTAAGGGCTCAGAACAACATATGAAGCAGTATTAAGCTAGAAATAACATAGAATATAGTAGTGCATTATCTATTTCTTCCTTCTAAAATAAATGCATATAGATTTTGATTGCAAGATAGCGTACATGAGACGGAAACTAAGAGATGTCAGATCATCCTGCAATTTCAGTAAGTGTTCCCATCCAACCTCTTCCACCTAAAAATATAAACAAATTTGTCTTAAAGATCTTTACTCCATATTTGAAGCAGTAGCCATCAATTCGCATTTAAAAAATTATCATTGAAAACTGCAACTTGCATAAGCATTTGAAACAAAGCCAAAATACCAAAGCTTATCTGGGGAATGATACAGATAGGTACCACAAATGATATATTTCCTAAATACATAATATCTAGCATCAATCATATAAATGAAAACATCACTACTCTGTTATAAGCATCCATTGATGCACATCAACAATTTCTTTTGATTCACTACAAAGAGTATAAGATGAAACAGTCATTTCATCTACTATTTAACAATTTTCAGTATTATTTGATGCAAGGTTTGATTCTTAATCATTTTAGAGCATCTACAATATCATAACAAGTTTAGGACTTTCAACTAGCATAATCCAGTACCAAAGCTACCAAATGATTACGTAAAAAATAATAAACAAGAAACTTGCTGATTTTAATCTGTAATCTATCCATGCATTAAGTTAGTTGACAACAAATTTTGCGCCCACAATCTCAAAATCTAGATGGAGACCTCTAGTTAAGTTATTTCGTGAACAATTAGTAGCCATAATCACAATGTCAGTACTCATGATTGAAAATCAAAACATTTGTACAAGAAAAAAGGGATCATATGGTGGGTTTGAGAATCGTCAATGTAGCACATTAATATACTGATTCTTAAGCATCATTTACCCAAAAAATTGCATTGAGGCCTATAGTTATGAATGGATACCAAGAAATACTGGAACCAAAGCCTTTTTCAGAACTAAAATACCTCTGAATATATCCTGCGGTAGAAAGCAGAGGATTTTGCCAGCTCCAAATGCCTACTTTGGTCAGCAAATTTCTAAAAGATATCCACAGTAATAATTAAAATTCATGACATATTAGCAAGCATCTATTTCAACTGAAGCACTACATATTTCAAAATTTTACCATGCTGAAGTTCATCGGTTTGCCTTTGTCTGATAGTATCCAAATTCTGAAAAGAATCTGCAACGGCCAGAAATTGAAATACAAAATATTCAATATCTGTGCAATATACTCCCAAAACTCGATAAACAGTGCGAACGGCTACAATGAAGACGGAACTAAACACTGTCATTTGAACACAAAAACAAATACCTTAAAGGCAGATACCCTAAAAAGACATCGTTCTTCCCCCTTTAGTGCATTCTCTCGCAGCTTCAATAAATGGTGAGCGTAGGTTGTAAATATGCTCCGGCAAACGATGCAGTGCAGATTGTTGGCTTGGCCTCCGGCGGGGTTGGGTCTGTTCAATGTGCCGTTCTACTTTTGATGTCACGTGTTTAGATCAATATTTGCTTGTGTGTAAGTAAATTTGACATTGTTGGCATTCTTTTACCCAATCTTCACCACCCTTTAATCAATCAATGGGTCACCTGGAGTGTCATCCTTATTGTACACAAATGATACGATATACAGCTAGTTTAATCCATTTTTGCAATTATTTTATTGTAAATGTGCAATATCGTAACAAGTAATATAATAAATCTTTGAGTTCGAATTATCGTTTCCAAGAAAACTATACTTTAAAATTTAATTATTTTTCTAACTCTTATTTGACGAAAGCAAACAAAGAATTATATATTATCATGAATTTTTTATTTAAACACTTAAAATTAATTAAAATGCACACAAAGACTGGTTGAAAATTCAAGTAATAAACGGATATTAGGATAGAATGTCTTTTTTTTATATTGCAAGTGTACGATATTGTAACAAGTAGTACGGCGGACTTTGAGTACGGATATCGTTCCCATGAAAGTTATACTTAAGGATTTAATCTAATTTTTCTAACTCCTATTTGACAAAAGCAAGTAAATAATTATGATGATTGTGATTATTTTTTCTAACTACTGTTAACAAATTGAAAATATAAAACGATTGCACCAACGGATAATTGAATATTCAAATATGTGATGAATATTATGGCAAAACAATTTCATCTATTGATTACCTTAATTCTTAATTCAAAATTCATAATCTAATGTAGTGTTTGATCGAATTCTTCTA
>CAIGRL010061722.1:0-19990 GCA_903798325.1 Fraxinus xanthoxyloides | reverse complement strand
GTGCTTTTTGGCATTTTTTGGTATTTTTGAAAAATTGTGTTCATCGAGTGTTTTTCATGTTTTCAACATTTTTGAGTTTTTGGCTTGACGACTTTTTGGTCGTTTTGAGTTTTGTGTACAATTTTATTTATTTATTTTATTTTTTTTAAAACGCGTTTTCGAAAATAGGAAAGAGAACGCGTTTTCACTGTTTTGAAAAATCGAAAACAGAAAACGGCTTGAAAACAGTAAAGGAAAATAGCCTTATATTTTCACAGTTCTTGAAAACTTGCACATGCTAGAAAATTGAGCACCCTCAAGGTGATTTGTCGAATAGTGGGCTGCTGGGCACATTAAAGAGTATAAAAAGAGAAAAAATTGGCCGACGCTTTCAAGTCTCAATTTTACTTGCCAAAAAAGAAACGAGTAATTAAATTACGAGCTTATACATATTCTTATCTACCAATTTCAAATCCCTAAGTTGAGTCCAATAGAACATTAATCTGTACCACTTGCAAGATTAATTTTTTCAAGAAACTTTCACTCTCCACATGAATGCATGTGTATATTATACATCATACATGAATAAATATATGTAAGCACAGTACATACGAACATGTGTATATAAAAATCTACAGTGTAAAATATACTAACCAGAGATGGAAACCGTGATGGGGAGAATGCAGTGTGGATCTGAGTTTCGTGGAGAGAAAGCAGAAGAGGAAAATGGGAACCAATGACGACATTTTTGACTCGTGGGGAAACAATTTCACATTCCAACGCCGTCTACGCGTGGCGCCAAGAAGTCAGTGGATTTATAATTTCTTTATGTTTCTCCTTGTTTTATCCTTTTTCACATTGGTAATACTATTTATCATCGATCTTATATTTCTTTTTTCTCTCCTCCTCCTCTCTCGTAATAATTGAATTGTGCAATCTCTTTATTCCACAACACAGTCATTTATCCATCATTATAATAATAAATACTCTCTCGTCCCATTTATATAAATTTGTTTTATTTTTCACACGAATTAAATAATCTTATTTAATGTTATTGAAAAAATAATTTTTGCCAAAAACTTTCTTATTTACCCTAAAAAAAAATTATCAATAACTAATAGTAAATTATTATTAGAAGTTGTAAAGAAATAAGAATATTAATAAACAAACAAAACAAAACAAAATATTATTAATAAAGAAACAAAACTATATAATTAGGTTAAGAAAATAAGGAAAGTAAATATATAAAATGGGAACGAGAGAGTAGCATTGTTCTATTTATATTTCTTCTCGTTAATTAAAAAATAAATAATACTAAAAATAATATTTTATGAAATGAAAATAAACCCATATTGCGAATGTTTGGTAGGGTTATTAGATATAGTTAAATAAATAATGCTAGTTATATTTATACCAAATTTAAATTCTATTTAGAGTCTTTAATCTTTATTTATTCTTGCTTTTAAGTCCTTGACATTTTTTCATCATATTGTCATCGGTGGTCTTCCACTAATTTTCACAAAATTTTTGATAGCATGTTATGAATAAGGAAAAATATTTAGCCACAATTTTACTTTTTTTTTCCTTATTTAAAATATGAAGAATAAATAAGTATTTTTACTCTTTTAACAGAAATTTTGATGAAAGTCATCAATAGTGACAAGATGTACTAATTAACGAAAGATTGATGGAAAAAAAATTAGGAACAAAAGTATAACAATTAATGAACCATTTAATACAATTATAATTTGGCGTGCTATAAGTCATGGTCAATTTATTGAAAAGAAGCTTTGAAAGTTATAATTCTTGAAATTAAAATTGAATTTGGATTGTAGTTTTAAGGTCTTAAATCTGTTTAACAATTTGTTCTCTATATATGTGTAATGATGTTCAACTTGGCATACCAAATATATGTTAATGAAAAAATTCAAGAAACTTGGCCGTACATAACTAATAAATAATTTAAATCTTAGTTGCTCAGTACTATGCCCTAATTTGGTAGAGGTTAAAATCAAATTTCTAGTTAATTTTGAATAAAAATTGATGAAAAGTGTGGTTGAAAAAGCTGCGAATCACATGAAATATGTGATTAAAATAATTATTGACTTTGATTTAAATTAAAATCTAGATTTTAATCTCCATCAAATAGGACTCCTAAATTACCTACTGTAGCTCGATCATAATTTATGAATCAATCATAATTCACAAGCTAATTTAAAGTTGACTAAAGATTCACAATCAACCATTGTGAGGAGACACACAACGATCCAACGAAAAATGTATGTCTTCCTAGTTATTGAACTTCTTCACTGCAACCAGTGAAGCGAGCAAGATTCAAATTCAATGATAGCCTAATTTAGTGACGGGAAATTTTTTCAAACACAAAGCATGATAATATTTATTCAAACTCAGATTAATTTCGCCTCCAAATCCAGAAATCTTCCTAGTATTCCTAGTGAAAGCTTGAATACTATGCCACTAGACACAGTTTTCAAAAGCTTCATCTGAGGAAATCAAAACCCTTTATTACAAATTTCAAAGTAAAAGATAAGAATCATGACAATTCACACAAGAAATTCTTTACAACGTTGTTGAACTTTGCTACATATTCAAGTTGCGGGAGATGCGAGGTGTTCTTTATGACTTCTGATCTAGCCTTTTCCCCTAGTAATCTGCAATAATAAACATGCCAATTTTATTCACTCATCCATACTATCTTAAAAGAGGCAATCCATCATTTACTGTTCATTTATGAAGCTTTTTTTATTCACATTTTATTCATATCCATCATCCAGTATTCATTCTTAAAGCTTTACAACAAAAAGGGTAATATGGACTTCTCTCGTACCCACCATTGTTGATTTTCTTATGTCTCTGCCTTCCTCTTAAATAAAGGAAAAAGAAAAAATAGAAGCAACCAACCATTTACCATCTGTAGCCAATTCTAAACTTAATTCTATTCCTACTTATTCGAACACAAACCCATGAAATGAAATACATACTTCTTGAGTTCATGAGCCTTTTCTAATAGAAATATCTTGTCTTGTTCTCCCCCATACAACCAACACTTCCTGCAAAAACCATTTCAAATTGATCAAAATTTACCTAGAACAAACGCTCGTGTCACGTGGAGGTACGAATCGAGAAAATAATAGATTCACCTGTGGGAGAGGAGATAATGTTTACTGAGTCATTTCAAGAGTTCCAGCTTCTCCTCCTTATTATCAGAATACCATTTCTGTGCCCATTTGCAATCGTTAACTATACAGATCCCATTATTCTTAAAACAATTCAGAATTTTCTAGTCCTTTCTTTAAAGTAAGAACCTTCACTGAAAAAAATAATTAATTATTTATATTTCTGTACCTATTTTCTTGAATGACTCCGTTAGAATGTAGGCCATGAAAATGGAAATTAAACCACCTAATTAAACTTTTAGGTCGAGTTGGTGACTGCTATCGTTGGAGTTACTTGGCCACTGACTTAAATTAAAATTAGTGGAGACTTACCGACCTACAGATAATGTAGCATTTAAGATGCGGAATCTGCCAATTTGAGATCGACAAGGGCATGGCCACGATGACGAGATAAATCCGCCGAATTGAAAGATGCACAGCCACGACAACTTATAATCAAACATTTGGTCCTTGGTATTTTGCTTTTGTATGTATGTGGATGGATGCTGAATGGTCTCAATGAATGGATGCTAGAATTTGGCAATTGGCAGCTCTCTTTCCCTGCTGTAGTTCATTTGCAATGCAACATAGTTCACTTTGCAGCTTCAGTTCAGTGTTATGTACTAGAACAGATTCAGTTCACTTTGCAATGCAATTTCAGCTTCAGTTCAGTTCAGTGCTATTTATTTAAGTTTCAATGCAATTTGAAGAAACTAGAAACAGCAAATAGGAAGGAAATTATGGATCTGCAAAGGTAGACCTGGAAACTGCACCAGAAACTTGGGGGAATTTTCTCAAATCAACTTTGATCACACGCATTCCGATACAAAGACACATCAAATTCATAAGAGAAAAGGTGAAACAATAAAGCAAGATGAAACTTTCCAAAAACAAAAGCAAGTCTCCATCGTTCAAAATTGTTGATAAATACATATAGGGGCATACGAATAACACTTTACGATTACAATGAGCTTCGTACACTATCACAGTTTTAAGCAATAACGTAGGCGGTAATATTTTATGGCGCTCTTACCTTTTGTTTCCCATTCTTTCCAGTATCTCTATTTCGCTAGCGGATGGTAATATTGAGAGATATCTCGATGTCCTCTTCTATGGATATTTTAGCAACATTCTTCAACATACGAGACAAATCTTCAAGTTCAAATGTCCTTGATCCACCAATAGACTCACCCTCAAATTGCACATTTTTAGTTTGCGGGACATAACATCGCTCCACTTGATATTTTAGCAACATTCTTTTCAACCTTCATCCATTTCAAAAACACTATTGCTGCCACGAGTATTGCATCTTATTATTTTTTAACATGATGAATGCTCGTGAAAGCATCCAGCTTCTGAAATGCTTCAGAGCCCTTTATAACTAAAGTACTAAACAATGACCAAAAAAATCAACACAATAATCAAATTTCGTAAAATTTGGAAAAGATAACATCAAGATTATCAAGCAAAACCTCTTTCAAAAATTACAAGATGACTTGATGGTATTTTGAAGTTGATTCATCATTCTCAAGGCAAAGCAAATTCACAAAACGCAAAGACAGGCCATCTGATGTAGTAAACATGGCCAATCCCTGTAAATGAGACAATTTTATATCTTTCTAAGCAAATGAGAAGAAATGTATAAGCACCGGTGACCGAAACTTCGAAGATACCAAGCAAGAGAGAGGCGATTTGACGAAAGAGAACAATTTGCAAAGATACCAAATTTCGAACAGTTGAAGAAGAACGTTATATCCTCATATTGGTCACTAAAGCGGATGAAATTTACCTTTACTCTACGTCGTCAGTTCCCTACAAACAACAGACAATTGACTTGGGGTTCCTTGCATCAACAGGACGGATGTAGCCCAGTCGAGTCCCCAGCCCACTAATTTTTTTTTTGGTAGAAAGAAAATTCACGTGTAATTTTAGTTTTTTTTACCTATTGGCCCGACTTGTAATTCGGTCCTGATTCCTTTCATACTTGCGTGCTTCTTGGAGTGATTACAATCGATTTGGGGATGGAACTTCGATAATTGATTTGGGAGTTCCGCGTTTCACGTTTAGGGTTTGACTTTTATTTCATTTCCTCATATATTTTAGAGGCGTGTTTGGCAATGACGTGGAGCTGATTTGGCATTGTACTTACCACTTGGAAAGAGTTAACAGACCACCTCATTTTCACAGCCGCCACATCAGCATGTTTTGAAATTCCATCGATTTGGTGATTAATGGACACTAACGGAGAAAAGTTCGGGCTAGTGGGACAATTTTGAAACTTTGTAAAGTTCGGTGGCCAAATATTTAACTCTCAAAACACTGCTTTCTGCTCTTAGGCACGTATTCCACTAAATGCCCAAACAAAAAGAATAATTGTTCTTGCTTGCTTGCTCAATTTTCGAATTTATGCGAATTAATCAGTCACTTCCACAACATTTGAGTTAAGATCAGTTGTTTATATCCAGTATCGTGATCGGCAAGGTAATAATGACGACGGTGCAGGCAGTGCTGGGGAACTTGACGGTAACGGAACGAGGTATTTTAACGGCCATCAACACCGGAGCATCCAGCCTCTCCTTCGTAGGCTCCGGATTCATAGTACTATGCTATTTACTCTTTAAGGAGCTCCGAAAGTTCTCCTTCAAGCTCGTTTTCTTCCTCGCCCTCTCAGTAAGTGTTTGCGCATTTCAATTTTTATTTATTTTTATTTCCAACTATTGAAATTTAATCAACGTTTTTAATATTGTAAATGATTACTTGATCGACCGGGTAATCACGACAAAGGTTTTATCGTTGCGTCCGAGGGTTAAAATTGGTCTTACCACGTTTGGAATTGTCTCAAATTAAATTAGGTAATGTAGCTCCAGAAAAAATAAAAAATGGAAGGTGTTAAGTTGAAAATTTGTTGCGATTTGAAAAGGTAATTGATTAGGAGCCGTGCGTTTGATTGCACATAGTTAAGGTCTCCAAACTGGATTCTGCTTCTCAATTTCAATTCTAAAGCCTGGAGTCCTTGATGAATTGCGGCATTTGAAGCCTTCTCTCACTAATAAGGGATACGTTGATTTTTGAAATTAACCTTGAAAACTCTTGTATTGGTCCTGGTCAACTCATCTTGATGTTGTGGCCTGTTTATAGTTCTTAGTTGCTGTCACATGCAATATTTCTTGATTATCCATAATAGCATCAAACATTTTTCTGCTAGATAGTCAGTTGGATGTAGGTGTGATGCTTTTTTGCCTCAATTTTGTGCGACTGTATACATGTTTGCCCAACTGCAGACTAACATCAGTTTCTTTTGGGAAGCCCATTCTGATGTTTTTCTACTGTTGCAAATTGTCACAGGCATTTTCAGTTTTTCTCGTTTGTTTCTCTTTCGCTGTGTTCTTGAAGAAAACTTCTTTGTTCAATTTTAAGGCAATGCTTTATTTTGGTGCAGGACATGTTTTGCAGTTTCTTCAGCATCATTGGGTATGAATGTAGCAGCTAAATACAATCCATTCTAATGTCATTTTTATGCAATAGAAAATTAAATTTCCTATATATTTATTCTTCTTTTGTGCAGGGATCCATCGAAAGGATTCTTTTGTTATGCTCAGGGTTACACAACACACTTTTTCTGCGTTGCTTCTTTTCTATGGACTACGACAATTGCTTTTACTCTACACAGAACAGTTGTTAGACACAAAACTGATGTAGAGGATCTAGAGCCCATGTTTCATTTGTACGTTTGGGGTATGCTTTTTCACGAGATAACCAA
Organism: Fraxinus xanthoxyloides; assembly: GCA_903798325.1. Lineage (NCBI taxonomy): Eukaryota > Viridiplantae > Streptophyta > Magnoliopsida > Lamiales > Oleaceae > Fraxinus > Fraxinus xanthoxyloides. The sequence continues at coordinate 13,075 of CAIGRL010061722.1, read as the reverse complement.
TTAGCTCATTTGAAATGTATAGCTATTTTCTCTGTATGCTTTTGTGTCTCTATTCCTGTTTCCTCTGGGGTTCCTTTTTAGTGCTACGTTTGAAATTCTATGCTTTTATCTTTCTCTATCCCTGATTGGATGTTCAACTCCTCTTGCAGGTACTTCGGTTGTCATGACAGTTATACGCTCTATTGGAAATGACCATGGGCATATACGTCGTTTAGGCACTTGGTGTTGGGCACAATCAGGACGTACAGGAAAGGCAAGTGTATAAAGTAATTTCATCACCAGTAATCTTTCTTAATTGAAAGTTCTAAAGGCATATGTACAATTTCCTTGTTTTGCTTTTCTGGAAATCTACACATTTGCTTAGATCTGTAGTCTATTTGATTTTACGTTATTGAATGCTGTTAAGTATTGAATAAGGATTATTAGACCTGTTTTCGAGGATGTTGGTGCTTTACACTTTATGCAGTCTATTGCAGATTTTGTGCATTCCATGTAAATGATCTTGCATATATCTTGAACCAATATTCTTAAATCACTAATGAAGGCTGTAAGTTAACTATTTACACTGATATTTTTCTCCCTTAGCTTGCAATATTATGTGTTTTGTGAGAGGGTGAGTCCTGTAAGGACTCTAGATCGTCATGAATCGGGAATTTATTCTTTCATTTATTATTATAACATTATAGTTTACAGAAACTCAAATACAACAAGTTATTTTTCTTTGGTTTTAGTTGAAACAAGATTTACCCTTTGGCCCAAAGTGGCTTGTTTATGAGGAGAAGGATTATGACCCGAGCTTTGACAGGTTTTTTGACTTTCATTCCTAACTTTACATTTCACTCAGATGATAGCACCTGAAAGGATGACAAAGATAATTCTATGATAAAAATCTCTGTTATCTTAACAAGTAGATTTAGAATGTAAAGGATATTTTAATAAAACTCATGTAATAAGATAGGGGAAAAAGATTAATAGATAAGGAATATGTAGTGTGATATTAGTACAAAGTCTTAGTCATAAGATTGAGAGCCATGAGAGCTCGAGTTTCTGACGTTGAATTATTTTTGGGCCTTCGTAATCTCATTTATAACGTCTTTATCTTGTTTTCATTCCGCTGGACTATTAAATTTGTTGGTAACATATTTATTCCTGCAGGTGGTTCACTTCATAACATTTTATTCACCTCTCTGGGGGGCTATTCTTTTCAATGGCATCACCTATTTTCAAGTGATACGCATGTTAAACAATGCCACTCGTGTATGTAACTATCATCTGGATGTTTCACTTCCTTCTTGTGTTCCTGGAATAGGATTGAGGTGCCTGAAACCCTTTTTTAAATGTTTAATGGATTGAAGCCACATTGATGCGTGATTTGTTGTTCCAGATGTTAGCTGGAATGTCTGAGCGAGCATACCAATTAGATGCACGGCCAGATACGAAGGTTTTGAGTTCTGTTTTCAATTTTTGTATATACCGTCTGAAAATTTAAAAACTTAGGATCAAGATTATGCTTTTTTGAAGAAAATTGATGCTGCAACCTGGTGTCACGTAGTGGTACATGCCTTTTATTGTGTCATGGCTTAATGTATCACCACAGTGTTCCTATTTTGGTGAAGTTTTTTGAATGGGAGAATATTTTTGCATGCATCTTTACTTATCATGTGTCTCTCATCCATCTTCTATATGGTTTAGATTGGATTATGTGAATCCTTCTTTTGAGTAACGACACATATATAACTGTGTTTTTGTCTGTTATAGCATATTGACCTGATTATGTCTCACCTTTTGAAGTCTATCTCACCCCTCTTCTGTATGGTTTAGAAATTGTGTGAATCCTTCTTTTCAATAACGACATATTTATGATTTTTGGTTGTCTATTATAGCTTTTTGACCTATTTACAAGTTGCTTATGATTTTTGAAATTATACTCTCTGATCTTGCTCATTCACTTATGAAACCTAGTCATGGAATGTTGAGCACATACACGAATAATTTTCATTAGCAGATACTTATGTTCATTATTCAAGGTCCGTAGTGTTCAGGAAAAGTCAAATTAAGTTTTACATATCATCACCCTTAACAGGTTCTGAACCGATGGGGTTACTATCCCCTTATTCTTATCGGGTCTTGGTTTTTTGGTACAATCAACCGCATCCATGACTTTATTGAACCGGGTCATAAAATCTTTTGGCTTTCAGTGCTTGATGTTGGAATGGCCTCTCTCATGGTAATTCTGCAATCTTGATAAACTCATGCTTTGAGAAAAGAAATGTAATCTCTATTTCTCTATTATGAGACTCAACTTCATGATTTCCATCAATCTTTTTCAGGGCCTCTTCAACTCAATAGCATATGGACTGAACTCTTCAGTGCGAAGGGCAATTTATGAAAGATTGGATCTGTAAGTAACGAGCCCGGTTTTGTTTTTCTATTTGGTGGGCAAATTTCCATCAATAACGACTGTTAGAACCACTTGGAAAAGCAAAGGACCCCTTGCCCCTCTCTTCCAATTATCACACGTGTGAACAAAGTTAGCCCCCGTTTGACAACCATTATTTGGGGAAAACAATGTTTTGAATAGTGATTTTTAGGATAATATACGGTTAAAAAGTATGGAGAAATTTTGGATTTTTGTGCAAAATATGTTATTATGAGAATGTGTTTGAAAATGAGTATGTAGAAAAAATAGTTTTCAAATAATGGTTGCTAAACTTCCAATTAGTAACAAAGAGTTTACTTTTGGCACAACTCGATATTTCATTAAATTGAACCAAGTTCTCGTACTTTTGCTCATATTATTTTTAGTATTATTTGCTTGTTAATTACTATCAGTTGGTTTAACAATTTATTTTGTTTCAAAGTTGACGGTTGCTACGTGTTATCCTGCCAGGTTACCAGAAAGCTGCCACAGATGGTTCCCAAAGAGTTTGAAACCTAGAGGCCAACGGCAGGAGAGTGAACTAGTCCCGTTGACAATTGAGGATCAGCGATAGCAGTGAACGTGGAGAGTTCTGTGGTTGCTGATCAAAATTGACAGGAAAACGAAAGAGAGGAACACGTTCTAGTTCCTAGTTATCAAGTCGTTTTATTTTTTGCCCCTGCAGAGGAATTCCAATCCATTTCAGTTTATGGATCTGAGAAGGTTTGCTAAAGGGAGCTGTAGAACATTATTAGTATTCACGGAAGCAACGTAAAGCATGTTAACTTTTGGCTTTTGGATTGTGTCTGAAACAGCTGATTATTATTTCATGATTCAACTCATGCTTAACTGGAAATCAGCTGTTATTCATGTAACTACATTTTCTTTTACAGGCTTTATCTACAGATTCTGTTAAATTTTTCAAAATCTATGCAAAAATGTATTTGCTGATCCGCTGAATATTACCTTGTGAACTACCTAACAATTCTTAGAATTTTACCAGGGATTTCCTAGAGTCAATCTTGTGAACAAAATCGAATATTTTCAAATTGTTTCAATTAAGATGCTTAAAAACAGGTAAGCATGTGTTGTCAGACCCAATCTTCTTTGCCAGCCCAATGTCCTGTCTCTGTTCACCCATAAGAAAACAAAAACTGCCATTCCCCAGTAGGTAAAAAGATGAGAATTTCACAGCAGAGAATCTTCTATCCCTGAAATAGCTATGAGCAAACAATCAAGAAAATATACCACATCCCAAAGAAGATAGAATTAAGATCCAGTCAAACTAATGCGAAATTAAGTAATATTCATTTCAGTAGATACATATGATCAACAGATTCAAGATCGAAAATGAAAAACATTCAAAGATTCAAGAACAAGCACATGAATTGTCCACCACCACCACCACATCTTCATCGCCGCACCTGAAAACCAAGTACCCAATTGCAAGCCCCACCACCACAGCTATAAACACTCCGGCATTAAAAGACATGATCGCCAGCATCAGAATGTACCCTATCGCAGAGTCAACTCCAAATAAAATCGCTCCGGCAAACCTTGATGCCCATTTGCCACCTCTGCCGGTGAACTTAGAGAAGAGTAAAGGGCTGTTGAGGGGAGCCGACCCATCGGACGATTTTTGGGTTTTAACGGAAAGAAGCTTGAAGCGGAGGCGGCGATCCTCCATGTACTGGTAGAAAACGGACACGAGGAAGCACGCAAGAAGAGAAAGGAGATAGCTGGTCCATGAATCGGTTTTCCATGAATCAAACAAAATTGTAACCTTTGTGCCCCAGTAGAAGGTCATGTGCATCATCTTCCCAAAACTTTATCAGGAATTCCAATTGATAATTTTTCAGTTGTTTGGTTTTGCGTTTCTTGTTTGGCAACTGGCAAGAGGATAAATTAACGACAACACGCAATACTATTGTACCTTAGCACATTTGGACGGTTGGGATTGGTCGATTACACTTTTATAGCAATTAATTTGTACTACTATTCTTTTTCGTATGCAGCTACCAATAATGCTATCAAAAACGTTAAAAGTCTAAACATCATTTTCAAGATGTTTTTTTAAACCTGAGATAGACTCTATTCAAAGGAAAATTTTATGGATACATTATGGTACACATAGCGATGTCCATAGCACAATCCCTATTCAAAAGTCGATATTTAAAATTATGTTCATGAAACTTTTCAAAATAAAGTTTTAAAATAGAAACTAACTCACTCTCTATATTAAACACATTTAAAGTATTTCATTTTTCAATAAAAAAAATAATGTAATAATTTGGAGAAAAATTAATGATAAATAAAAGAAAAATAATAAATATTTTGGGGAGTAATAAAATTCTTGTTTGAACCCTATTATTTTTAAACACTTCTCTCTCTTCTTTTCAACAATCAAATAATATTATACGCAAACCCAATTTTTTTCTTGTTTTTGAATTACATATTTTCCATCATCCTACTATTTCAAAATGTATTCTTACAACAAAATAGGGCTCAAACAGAAGTGTTAAACGTAAAGAACTTATTAGAGTACTTAAGAATTCTCTCTAAATTTATACTCTCTAAATTGCAAATTTTTTTTTTTTTAAAAAAAGAGGGTCTCTTTAAAATGTTCAAAGAGTTTGTTTGAACTCCAAATTTTGATAGATTAAATTGTGTAATAGTGCTTTTTTTTTGGAAAATGAGTGGTTAAAAAATAGGGAATTTTTTTCAGTTTATATGTAAAATTATTTTATTATGAAAGTATGTGATTGAATATGAATTTGAGACAAAAAGTGAATTTTTAAAGAAAGACTCAAACATGGACTTAGTAAGAAAAAATTAATACTAATATATATTTTTTGGCTGAGGAATCATAATTCTCATTGTATTCTCAACTTTGAAATGACGTTATGTTTGATCTGCAACGAACTTAACATCTTCCCTATGAAATTCATAAAGTTTCAACCTCAACAAGTGCTCGAAATGTGATATATTGTCCTTGTAATATACAGAAATTACGACAATGTTATTGACGGAAGTTGTCACATTTTGCACCTACCTTTTCTAACCAAATGGACTCCAGTGTCTTCTACCTTGATGAGAAAGCTTTATAACTCCTTGGATAAACTTTCTATAAAGCGACATATCAGTACTCAATTGCTAAGACATTCTACTAAATATGCGAACTTGTGTCATAACAATCAACTAGTAAACTCATGTCAAGACAACTTCTCTCATCATTCTCAATGATCATGGACGTTGGCACATGCTGAATTAGACTTCGTAACATCTTGACTTTAATCTGTCTAACATGGTATACCATAAATAAATAAAACTATTTCATTTTAACTATTATCAGCCAATGAATATCACGGATGAAAGAAAGTATATATAAAATTTATAATAGAGATTTGGTTGATTTCAAGTGAAATGCTATTTCGGCATTTCCCATGTCACAAGTATCCATACGTTTGCATATTCAATTATTAGCTCCTATTCATACGACACATATAAAATTGACGCAGGGGGACAAGAAAAAACATTAAAACCCTCTAATTCCTAATAAAGATATCATCTTTTTGTGTGGAGATATACGGTTTCTCTCAACATGGAGCTCCACAGAGGTATCTTTGTGGTACCCAGATCTTATTTTAATACTTTTCTCGTCTTTATCTTTAACTTGAACTTTAATTTAATTTAATTTATTTAGGTCAGTTTTTAAGATATCTTGTGAGTTTAGTTTCATTCTTGTTTGGGTATTGCGGCTAATTTTAGAGAATTTCACAAGGATAATTTTGGGTTACTGTAAATGTATAATTCCTTATACTGGGAGTTTAGCTTGAGCAAATTTTCGGTACTAATTAGAATTAATGTTTCTGTTCTGTCGAATAAATGATAACCCGTTGAAATTGTTGGAGGTAGATTTGTCATTACCTTTTGTTTTAAAATTGTGGGTTTTTCCCAGCCACATAAGCATTTCAGGGTGATGTGGCACACTAAAGTTGGTGCAATCCACATCCACATTGGAGATGTTCTTATACTACCAAAGAAGAAATTGTAACTTCTTAGTAACTTCTCTTACTGTCTCAATTCTCAAACTAAATTATGCTGAATGTTGCAATTTGGAGCAATATGGTTGTGTGGATTCAGGTAGTTTTTACTGTAATCTGAAATTGTGTTCGTTATCAATTGAAATATAATACAATGTTAATGACACGTTAAAACCTCATCTGTGTATTATGTAGTGTGATTATATACCAAGTACTTTAAGATCATCAAAATTTGCAAGTTAATGAGTGTTTTTTTGTTTTACATCTTAATCTAGACTAGTTCTGCAGAATTTATATGGTGTCAATAGGTTGAAAATTTCAATTTGGATAACTTGGCGTCTTGAATAGCCTTCGGGATTTCTGACTTTGGAAGTATTCATTACTCTACAGGGTTTGGTTGATGCCCACCCAATATCACGACTTCTATTGTTTATGCTAAAGATTTTATTCTGTGTATAGACCCATTTTCCTTTACCCTTCTGAAAACTTGCAGAAGAAAAAATAATGAACTTGTTTGGAAAGGGGTATTCAACTGCTGAAAATAATCTGAGTACTGCAAAAACAACAAGTTTGAATCCAAATGCAGCAGAATTTGTTCCTTTTGCTCTCAGGTCTGCTGCAGGCATAAGCAGTACAGATGCATTGTCAAAGTTTTCTACCTCTACCACTGCAACACCGCCAGGAAAAGCTGTCTTACATAAATCCAAGTATTCTGTTTCAAATAACTCAGATGAAGAGGCCCACCTATACTGGCACCACCAGCTCCCCAATGAGATTACTCCCGACTTTAAATTTATGGGAGATGATACTCAATGTGTCGACAGCCTATCCTTTTTAGGCTTATCCTTAACCGATGCTAGTGAAAGCTTGAGAGACTCAACAGGCAGTGACTTTATGTTGAAGGAATGGCAGGAATTATGTCCTCAATCTGTTGCCAAGGTGAGGCATCCTGTATTATCATACAGGAGATATCCATCACCTACAGGTTTGCAGCATTCATTTACCGAACTTCGGAACAAGAAAATTGTCAGCAATGACGAGTTCCTTGCCAGTATTAGAAAGGGGCCTCCTAATGGTGGAAATTTGAGACAGAGTTTCCTGGCTGACATGCCAAATGAGCAGTTGTTAGTGGACAGTACAGATGCAAAGTCTCTTGACTTTCTGGCTTCACAATTCCCTGGTTTAACTGCTGAAAGCCTTGCTGAGGTATATTTTGCCAATAGTGGCAATTTGAACCTTACAATCAAGTTTCTTACTCGGCTTGAGGTAGCCTCTATATCCTCGGCTTTGAAATGATAGGGTAGCTTTTGATCTTTTATAGATGTAAATTTTGGTTACAACATTTCTAAAATGAGGTTGACCTATAATATTGCACCAATGTTAATGTCACCCAATATTCAACTATTTTCTTCTTTCTAGTTGTCCTATTTATGTTCTAACTTCCAACAGTAAGTCTTATTTGTTTATTCTACTCTGATATTATTGATGTAACTACAAGATTTCTATTGGTGGGTTGTAATTGGATCAGTTCTTATCTTAGGAAAGCCATATCTTTGGTAGATTTCTGATATTATCTTTTGGTCTTATGTTCGACTTCCGGAACCTTTGAATGTGTTGAAGTTAGCTGTTGGCAACAATTTATTTGGTTTGCTTGTACGGTTTCCAAACTCGTCCCTCTTAACTCTGTTGGTCTCTTCTTTTCTTCTCTAATGTTGAATGTACCTTAATTACACGACTTATTGTACTGTAATGTGCTGTTTGTGGGATAGATTCATTTCTAAAAGATATGTTTTATCTTTTCGTTATTGGTATTGACAAATCTAATTGGATACATTTTATAAGTGCACATTAATTTTTGTACCTTATTCTCTGGCAGAATTACCGACTTTTTAAGAGTTTAAGCTCTTCCATTTGTAATTAGTTTCCCAGATCTGTAATCAGATATTTGACTTCAATTCTTAGACATAACTGATCTCCTATGTAACTCTCATGGTCAATCTACTTGTGAACGCAGCTTCAGGTCGATGGAGGATTGAAGCAGAATTATTTGAAGGCCTTATCATTGCAAAGTCTTACTGCATTTGATTTACCAGCAATTTCTTTGACAGACAGTCAAAATAGCCTTCCAAAATTTTCCCGTGATGACCTACAGCAAAACATTAGTCCCTACAGGATATCAGAAAAAGAAAGGACCGGCTTGTTCAGGTCCAGTTCTTCCATTCCCTCTGGAGGCGATGCAGATTTTGCTTTAGCATTCAGGAAAATGACATCTCAAGATTCTCTCATCGGGAAGTATGATCTGAATGGCTCTTTAGGCTCAAGCATTGGATCAGGTAGAAGTTCACAAGTACCAGCAGGCTCTTACAATAGTGGCCAGGGCAAGGGGGTTTATGTTGAAAAATTGCAAAATCAGGGATCAGCTCGCACAACTCCTGTCTGGCTTGAAACTGGAGAGGCAGTCGGTAATATTTCCGAGGCAATAAATTTAACTTGCTCTGTAAAACTTTGATTAGGGGACAGATGCTATCTGCATGTGTATATGCTTTTAACTTTGTTGAGATTGCAGCAAATACATATTCAGAAATGCGGAAGGAAGCTCGTGATCGTGCATGCTTGCTTAACTCATACTTTGAGCAGGTATGCCCTATTAGTATTTATTAAAGGGAAAAAGTAAAAGAAACGAAAAATAAAGTTCAAGTCTAACGACGTCTTTTGGATTTTACAACATGAAAAAAATAAAATTGGGAAAAGGAGTTGTAAGGTCATATACTTCCTTCTGGCTCCAGTAAAGAACTGTTTCCACTACCCTGCAGTACATAATAAGTGAAATATTCATTGGTCTTAAATGACATTGCAGTGAGCTGGGCTTGTCAATATTACATCCACTCTGTTAGATATATTTTATGTGGCGAGAGGATGGATTGAACCTAGTTATTTGTTCAAAAGCTCTCTCTCTCTCTCTCTCTCTCACACACACACACACACACACACGTGTGCGTGCATGATCACATTCGTGTATACACTTGGGTAAATTGGCTTGCAAAAATTACTTTTTACTATATACATTTTCATGGACTGCAACATTCTGATTGTATATTTGATCTAAATCCTCTGAATTGCTCTTTGAGAGATTAGGCAAGTCAGGCGTACCTTACTGGTAACAAGGCTTTGGTGAAGGAGTTGAGCATCAAAGGACAGTTGTATAACATGCAGAGGAAGGCAGCTTATGGGAAGGCTCAGGAATCAATTTATAATCAGAGGTTTGTGGACCCATGCTTGTTCGAAATTTTTTTGATTAAATGTGGACAATGTTGCTTTGACGATATTTTTGGGCTATCCTGAATTAACTCTTCCTACTGTCATCCACCCACCCACACTTCTAGAGAGAGAGAGAGAGAGAGAACAGAAGTGAACAGATGCCTTCTTGGAGAAACGTTCCTCTATTTTTCTGATTAATAATGTAACATTTTGTCTGGACACTTTCGTGGCAATCATCATTCTTATTTACATTTTAGTGGCCTTCGGAATTGTTTTCAGTCCTCTGTGTTAGACGTCTTGTCATGCATGTTCAATTATTCTCCAGGAATCTGGAGGCGCAGGGCAATAAGAGAGAGAGAATGATTGACCTGCATGGTCTACATGGGAGCGAAGCTATTTGTTTCCTCAAACAGGAGTTGGCTGTAATGAGAATTGTGGCTAGGTCGGAAGATCAATGCTTGCCAGTTTATATATGTGTTGGGACAGACCACCACACCAGGGGTCCATATACTCCTGTTGGACTCCCAACTGCCATTCAGCGCTACCTGCTAAACGAGGAGGGCCTCGAATTCTCTGAACCAGAGCCAGGGCTCCTTCGAGTTTTGATATACTGAATCAGGTCGGGTATAGGAGTTTTTTGATTCACAGGTTCACCCATGAAATCAAAAAAAAAAAAAAAGAAAAAAAAAGCAAAGAATGAAATTGTTGTACTTGTAAATGGGAAGAGAATGGAGTAGGACAAGTCTGCTGAAGAAAAAGAAGAAATAAGTTGAAAGAACAAAAAAGAAAAATGACGCTGGAAAGGTAAAGCCGAAGGTAGAATCTGTTTTGTTACCGTGTAGTTGGCGAATGGCAAGTATACAATTTTGTAGTTCTAACCATTTGCATCAGCTTCGTTTTTGTTTCTTGTTTTACAGTTTTTGTATATACAGATGTAACTGATATCTGAAAATCCGTCGAGGGTTTGGAAGTCTCGTCAAGACCAGTGCCAGGGACCTTGTAGTTTACATTTTCAAGATTATTTGATATATCAACAGTGCTGTAACACATGGGATTGAAGAACAATTATTTAGCTTCCATGAGAAAATTTAGCAGTGTTATTTGCTGTGAATGGTAAGATCTTGGAAGAAAAATAAACCCGATAATGGAAAAAAAAAATAAAAAAAAAATAACGAAGAGTTTATGCAGTTGAACATAAACCTAATCCGTGGCAAGATTCACCAGAGAGCTTATTATTTTATGAGGTTTTCTGCAGAAAACTTGGCTCTTAGTTGCTGAGTTTTAACCAAAAAATCCATATTTTTATATCTTTCAATTCAATAAAAATTCTACTAGAATTCATATACAAAACATCTTGATTTCTTCCTCCGTCGATCTGGCTGGCATAATCCAACGTCATTTGTGTTGCCTGTCTTCACTTTACTAATAATAAATTGTCTTTAATTTGTTAACCAAGTATTGTCTTATGGAGTTTCGAATACAAGACAATTAAACATCCATGGCGTTTCGTGTATATCCAATCAAAATAAATTCTTTACTTTTCCAGTGGATACATAATATATTAGACATCAAATATTTCATTGAATTCTAAATGATTTTTGATAAGTAAATATATTATGTTAATCACCTGGCGAGTAAAATATGATTACACTTTATTCATTAATTTCGAAGTACGGGACCCACTGAAATTAGAACTCAAAAGTTAACTCATTTCACATTATTTAAACCATTTCCAATACTAAGATCAACGTTTTCCGGTCCACTTCGGCTAGTTCAGGATAAAAGTTTGTGGACTTGGTCGAATTTACCCCGTCACTTATTGCAGCATTTCCTGAAGTTCTTTATGGGACAATTGAAGAAGTCCATTTAGAGCCTGTTTGGTACAATATTAAAATCAAATTTTAATCTAAGTCAAAGTCAAACAATCAATATTAACCACATATTTTATGGTTCCACAGCTTTTTAATCATACATTTCAAAAACTTTTATTACAATCTACTAAAAATCTAAAATTAATCCCCACCAAACACCCCTTTAATGAGTCCAGGAGTCGTTTCAATTTCCCAAATGTAATTCTTATCATGTGTTTGGGGTTCAAGGGGCTACATACAAACATGAAAAATATTGATATTCACGAGCAAAAAGTAAAAAATGACGAACAAATTTGTCCTCATCTCTCATTGTTTTTCGGTTCATATTTTGCCACGCTCCAAAACTTAAAATATTAGCATGAATCACACTGTTTATAACCCCAGTGTAGGAGACAGACCAGACAATGGGAAGTTGTGACAAGAATCTTGAAGAATGCCTCTACCAATAGTGGATGAGCCTTCAAGAGCAAGAACTTTCTGAACTCAACCATCCCATAAAATTAAGGGAACAAGCCCAGCTAAATTATGCAGAAATGAGACAACTCATCGACAAACTCATGCAACACTTCGAAGATTATGTGGAGAAACGAAGTTGTCTCGCTCACAAAGATGTCTCGGCCTTCTTTTCGCTTACTTGGTGCACCACATTTTAGAACTCTGTATGTGGGGTTGCTGGCTGCAGGCCATCATCGTATTTCAGCCTCGTTTATGCACTTTGTGGATCTGAAATAGACTCCAAGAGTTTCTTCAAGGTTCTGTTAAATTTGTTAGTATGTTTGGTATGCTCGACTAGATAGAAAATTCATGGTTGAAACATGCTGTTTTGACATATACAATTAATATGCAATGACTTGGTTATATTTCCAGGAGCAGGAGGTGCCAAGACTAGTGGCTTACCTCTTCTCTCGGCATTTCAACTTTCTGCACTTGACAATCTACAAAGAAGGACCATTAGAGAGGAAGAAAAATTGTCAACTCAGATGGCTACACTGCAGCAGGACATGCCGTTAGCACTGATAGCACAGAAATCAGGTCCAAAACACGAGTCTTGTCCCATTATAAGAGCTGCATTGAAGAAGATCAATCAAGCCATGGTTTCTTTTATGGAAGAAGCTGATATGTTGAGACTAAACACAGTCAAGGAAATAATTAGCATACTAACACCCATGCAAGCTTTGGATTTCATGGCTTCGGCTAAGAAACTTCGTCTTTGCTTACAAGCATGGGGTAAAGGAAGTGACAACGACCATGTTCGAAACTAGGAATGAAAGATGAACATGGAAGTCTTGTAATGGTGTCTTGTTATACTCTATGATCGAATTTGACTCGGATTTTGCTTTTTATAATCAAGTATTTCTCCCTTACTTCCACCTACTCGTATTTCTATTATAGTTTAAAGGGGAAAACTGAAAGAGAATTCAAATTGTTTGAAGATTAAGGAATTGGAGAAGGGGTGAAAATCTTACAATTCAAGCAGTTTGAAT
>CAIGRL010061694.1:0-10369 GCA_903798325.1 Fraxinus xanthoxyloides | reverse complement strand
CACTTGATTGAATTCTTGCAAGCCCCCTTCAATTATCTCACAAAAATTATGAATTTTTCTCCTTTGATAATAATTGATGAATATTGGAGTATGAGATATATATCAGAGGTCTTCGATATGTATTCTGTTCTTAGGTAATTTTGGGAGTAGAAAATTGGTTGAAAATCATGTCCAAATTAGTTTCCAAAAGAGTTCCAATCAAATAAAGAAAGTTGCTTTCACGTGTGGATTTTTTATTTCTACTAGCAGTCAGTATTTTGACCATAACTATCTCTTTTGATATCTGATTGAGGCGATTCAAAGTGCGTTGGATGTTTACTGTGCCAAAACCTGGTCTCAATATGTGGTTAAAAATCTAAAATATAACTTGTACGATTAGAAATTGATTTTGATAATATTTTGATTATATTACATTCCTTTTGAGTTATAATTCTATCTAATAGTCTCCTAGAAATCTTCAAAGTATTTTCTTGTGTCTGAATTAACTTTTTACCAATTCTCACTTCTTTTTTTCAATTCCTCGTTCAACCATTGTGTTTTACCTAAATAATATAAAATACAACAATTTAGGATATATTTTGTCAGAAGAGTTGCCAAATATCGATATTTTACGCCTCTAATAAGTGTATAAAATACACTTATCAATGACGCGCTAGTAACAACTTTGTAAGCGCGAGGATAGTTGAAAAGTTAGGTTCAAGCATATTTAGATGACTATGAAAATTAAGGCTATTAATTCTACAACATAGCTTGCGAAGGGATCTACTGAAATAATGGGAGCGAAAGTGCAATCTGATGACTGTTTTCTTGGATGATTTTGATTTGATCCTTGGTATCGAATTATTTGTCAAGGTAAAGGTGTGTGTGGTGTCATAGCTATATGGGCTATACATAGCAAATGAAGGGAGACCCTATTATGTGCCATCGAGGTATCTTGACAAGAATAAGGTAAAGTGGGTTCAGGATGATATGTAATCTACAATACAACTTAAGGCCGGTTCAAGGAAAGGTGAAATGACTTTCATTGAAGCCTTAGGTTGCAAGTGTTTTGGATGAGTTCGTCGATGTGATGCCACTAGACCTCCCAAGAAATCTTCTACCTCATCATGCTATTGATCTCAAAATCGAACTCGAACTAGGTGCAAAAATTCCTGGCCCTATATCGAATGGTTTCGTCTGAGTTAGCAAAGTTGAGAAGCAGCTTGATGATTTACTTGTTATATGTTTCATTCAACCTTCCAAAGTTGAGAAGCAAAGTTGAGAATGGTTCCATCCTATGGTGCCCCAGATTTATTTAAGAAAAAGCATGATGGTTCCATGAGGATGTGCGTCGATTATTGTGCACCTAATAAGGTAGCCATGAAGAGCAAATACGCAGTGCCTAATGTTGCTGATTTGTTTAACTGGTTTGTGAAGGCTTCGTTCTTCACTAAGCTGGATTTACGATCGAGTTATTGGCTAGTGAGAATAGCTGAAAGGAATTAAGCAAAGAATGCCTGCATGACTAAGTATGATTCTTTTTGAATTTCTAGTTATGCCCTCGGGCATACAAATACTTGCTACTTTTTGTAATTTCATGAACGATGTGCTATATGAATTTTTGGAAGATTTTGTGGTGGTATATTTGGACGATATTGTAATATACAGTTGTCATGGTGTCCACTTAAAAAATGTATTATCACGGCTTAGAGAACCCCAATTGTATGTCAAGAAGGAGAAATGTGAATTCTATCGCACAGAGGTAATATTTTTGGGACATTGGATTGCTAAATTACGTTCATTCCTTGAATTAGCTAATTACTATCGACGGTTCATTCAACGTTATTCTAAGAAAGTGAACATCTTAACAGACTTGCTGAGAAAGGATCGAAATTAAGAATGGGCCAATGAATGCCAACAGGCTTTCAAGAAGTTAAAACATACTGTTTCAATTGAGCCCATGCTGCAGTTGTCTAACTTTGAGAAGTCGTTTGAGGTACACACTTGTTGAAAACATATATATATTAATTTTATTGGCCTATCTAATATAGAATGATTTTTAAATCTTAAGGATGCTGTCCAAGCACGAAGCGAGTCCTAATTGAATGAATGGTACGGGTATTCAACATAATTTTGTGGCTGTGGATTTTCGGATTTTAATACCTGAAACATGACTTAATTTTCAGTTTCCATATTGTAGCTAATATAGGCCTATTTACCTACCATCCTAGATATTATTTTATAGGTTAAAAAATTAAAGTTTAGGAAAGATAGATTTAAATATTAAACTTTCCTTAAGTTTATTTATTTCCATATCAAATAAATCTTTTATGATTTTATTATGAACTTATCGTGTTTAATTGTTGATTTTTAGGCAAGTCCAATTCGTGTCATTAAAATTACTTTATGTAAGTAAATTAAGAAACGAACTAATTGATTTGAAGAACATACACATTCCATGACCTAGCAGAAATAAGTTCTACTGTTTTGCAATGAGTTTCCATGGGATGATGCTTCATTGATTATATTCAACACAAAACATTGTTCTTCGATCGTACTTGAAGAAAACAAACCAGAGCGTGAATGTTCCATCCAAGATCAAGCTGCTTGGCGTGAGTTAAAAATTGTGTTTCTTAATCCAAGTTGTGGTTGCGACAGACTTTAATAGTGAAGTGGCAATAAAGTCAAGACCATGTGGTTTGATTCTACTTCTACAACAAGTCAAAAGAAGAAGAAAACGAGAGAGTTATTCTTAGATTTCTTTTAATTGTTATTTGTTAATTTTGCGAAATTACAAAACTGTGATTATTGTATTTTTTATCTTTTGATTTGGTGGATTGTTTGACTCCGCATATAGGGTCCATGAATGTTTTCCTTTAGGTTTGCCATGTTATATCTGGTGTACATATTTTAATATGTTAGTTAATTTACTAATTACTTAAAACCTTAAAACACTAATTAAATTAGCCCATCGTAGTCATTGCCAAAAAATTGGTTATAGGATATTCTAATTGTTTGATATCCGTTGTTCAAACTGATCAATTTAAATGGATTTTTAATTTTCTAGGTTTTAGTATTTTCAACATTGTTGCATTCGATCGTGCCGTAAAGGTGTATTGGTACAAGAGAGCCATCTGATTGCTTTATAAAAGTTTACAATTGAGTGATACGGAGCAACGTTATTCAACTCATGAGAAAGAGATGACTGTGGTTGTTCATTGTCTTGAGACTTGCCCGCATTATTTGTTAGGAACAAAATTCACTATCCTAAAGGATAATGTAGCCAACACATATTTCAAGTCCCAAAAGAAGTTATCGGTGAAACAATCTAGATGGTAGGAGCTTTTGGCTAAGTTTGATTTCGTGTGTGTTCATAAACCAAGCAGGCTAAATCAAGTTGCTGATGCACTTAGTCGGAAGTCCGTGGAAGCTTATGTTTCGACCATGATGATAGTTTGAGTCTGATTTTCTTGGCAAAATTAAATAGTGGTTTGAGAAAAATATTGTTTATGCCCAAGTTGTTGCAAGAAACTACATATGGTTTAGTAAGGCGATATTTGGTTGAAAATGGTTTGATCTATGCCATAGGCAGCATACTTTAAATGCCTTCAGAAGAGGGATTGAGGAAATAATTGTTGAGGAAAACTCATTATTCACAATATGCAAGCCATCTGAGCATTAAAAGGATGTTGGCTTTGCTCTCGAAATCATTACTGGTTGAAGATTGGTGGCGAGATAGACGCATGTGAAATCTTGTTTAGTGTGCCGCAAGATGGAATAGAAATGGGAAAAGATGTAGGTTTGCTCTAGTCTTTGCCAGTTCTAGAATGGCCTTGGCAGTAGATTTCCATGGATTTCATCTCAAGTTCCCCGAAGATTGATAGGTTCTAATATATTATGGTGGTAGTTGATAGATTTTCAAAATATTCGATTTTCATTCCAGCTCTGCATGAGTACTCGATGAATGTTGCTGCTAGATTTGTTTCAAAAATGTTGTGAAATACTTTGGAATACCTAAAGGCATTATGAGTGATCAGGATTCTCGATTTACAAGCAAAATTTGGACCATACTATTTAACGTGATAGGTTCTGAATTGAAGTTTTCGACAATAAATCATCTACAGATTGAGGGTCAGGCGGAAAGGATAAATTTATTACTGGAAGAATATCTCAAGTACTAGGTTTCAATAAGTCAGAAAAATTGGGTTGCTTTGCTTGATACAGATTAGTTTTGCTATAATCTACAACAATCATTGGGTATATGTCAGGCTGAGTTAATTATGTGATATATGCCTAATATGTTCTTAAGATTGTGAAATAAGGGGGACACAGTGTGTGTTGAACTATTTTTCAATTTGCCCAAGACGAACATGAAATGATTCAGCAAGCCAGGACAACCTTGCAAATGTTGCCCGACGGATGAAGAAGTACACTAATAAGAGCATAAGGGATGTTGAGTTTCAGGTTGGGATAGAGTGATGGTGAAGTTAACTCTCCAAATTTGGAAGAAGATCAGTATCAAGACAATGCATCGTGGGCTGGTTCAAAATTATGACAGTCTCTTTGAAGTGAGTAAATATATAGGAAATGTGGCACATCGGCTGGAGCTACCTAATCGGTTGAGGGTTCATCCTACTTTCCATGAAAGTTTGATGAGTAAGGGTCATATCTAGGATAAGAGGGCTCCTCCTATAATTAAAATATAGAATGATAAGAACGTGGCAAAGATCTAAGGTTATCGAACAATGTGGACGAGTAAGAAAAACACGAGGATAGACTACCTTGTCCAATGGGAATATGATATCGAGGTAATGCAATTTATCAAATGGATGTTAATTTATGGGAGTTTGAGGATAAGGTCAAGGAGTATCTTGATTATTTTCTAATGCAGACGTTAGACTTTTCTGGTAGAGAAGGTTTGTCAGCCTCTTAAAGGCTGACATGCGCGATGACAGTTTGAAGATAGAGTGAGGTTGAAATTAACTCCAGAAATTTGTAAAAAGATCAATAGCAAGACAATGTATCGTCAGCTGGTTCAAAAGTATGATGGTCCCTTTGAGGTGATCAAACGTATGGAAAATATGGTATATTGACTGAAGCTACTTAATCGGTTGAAGGTTTATTCTACTTTCCATGTATGTTATCCAAATCCTTTCAATGAAAGTTTGATGAGAAATGGTCAATTCCAGGCTAAGAGGCTACTCTTATAATTAGAAAACAATATGATAAGGATGTGGCAAAGATCATGGGTCATCAAACGATAAGGACGAGTCAAAAAATAACACGTTGATGAATTATCTTGTCCAATGGAGATGTGATAGCAAGATTGATACAACTAATGAAAAGGGCATTGATTTGTGGCAGTTTGAGGATATGGTCAAACAGTATCATGATCATCTTCTAACGCAGACGCTGAACTCTTCTTGTGGAGAAAGTTTGTCAACATCTTAAAGGCAAACATGCGGGATGGCATGGGCATGCCTAGTCCTCATGCCCAATTTTTGCAAAAAAAAAATGTGTTGATGGTTCACATTTCGGGTCTCAAGTGTATTGTAAATGTGGGACTTAGCTTATGGGTGTGTTGCTTCAGTTTGGAAAGCGTCAAGGTGTTACGGGTTGGCAGAATTTAGCAAGGCATAGAGGGATCCAACTTAATGTACAGTGAGCCACAAATTTGGATGTCCAAGACAAGCACATGTTTGACACATGTTGGACAGTTTACTTGGTCCATATGGGCAATTATTGGAAAATAGCATGGGAGGGAGTTTTGACCATAATAGGTTGGGTGATCCCTTTGGCAGTTAATGGTGTTACTTGCTTACAAATTTTATTTCTTCGAAAGTTCAAACTGATGAGACACATAGAGGGTTGTGTACCTTCAATATTTCCTTTGGTTTCTTGTATTATTGTGAGTTAATAAAAGGAGTTGGGTTTTTACCCGTCAATATTCGCGTTCCTTTACTTTATTACCTTTAGCTTGTGAAATTCGCCACTTTTGTGCATTATGAAATTTCGTCGGCTCTTAGCTCCATCATAGACAAGAATTTGGCTAAGTAGTTGCTCTAAAATTTTACCCTACTCAGGCAAGTAAAGATCAAAGGTTGTAAATCAATTTTTTCTTTTCTGACTCGAGATATCTGAATTATCTGAAACTTCTTAAATTCGAAAATCTCCTTTTTATGGTCCAGAAGAGAGGATTTTTCACATACAAATCATCATCCATTAAGTCGTTGTCCTTAGCCATATCTAGCCGGCCCCCTTTATTGAACTCATTATTTGGTCCATTAGATTTTTCGTTACTTAGACCCTTTTTACTGCTCTTATCTTCTTATTTTCAAAGGGAAAGAAAGCATATTATTATCAACGGCTAGGAACAAAGAGCACCGTCTAAATTAAACTCCATACAAGCATGCAAACAACTTTATAAGATAATCCACGAATAAAACATGTATGTAATAATAAACATAAATATAAAAGAATGAAGGCCTTCTGGTGGGTCGGTTGATCCCCACAATCAAAATGTTATTCTTAATTAGCACTAGGTCTAATTTAAGTGCAAGAGGTTCTAAGCTAGTTAACCAATCTAACTAGCTTTGCAGAAGAAAGGTCATTTCAATAAGTGTTGGAAGAAAATGGATAGCCCATGTGGGCTGACCCCACCTGACCCAGATTATATGAGAGTGTTATTGGAGGGAGAAGTGGAGGAAGTTGAGAAAATTGAATTTGAAACTCAACTCCCCACAGCCCACAACTTCTATATACAACTTCCACCACAAGAAAGAAAAAAAGGATATACACAAAATTCATATGAAAATCAAGAGAGAAAAAAATACATGTGGGTGGTGGCTTGAATTGAAGTATATCTTCTCTAAAATTGGTTCTTGGATTGTGGCTATCAAATTCCTTACTTTGTGATCGAATTTCTTATCAAGGAGTGAGTACAAATCAGTGTAGGAGACAAGCAAACAAAAGGCAAGTAATTCAACCTCGTTTTGGTGGTTTTAAGTAAGTCTTACCATTTGGATTTCCGTTAGAAGCATGCAAGCATGTTTTACAATGGTATCAAAACCTTAGAAGGTTGTTTTCTTGCTTAAGTTCATGCTGAAAATGGGTAGAAATGAATAAAACACACGTGTCTTGTTTTTTCAAAAGTTTGAACATCATTAATGGCAACTTTTGATATACTCCGTATAAATTCATGAAATCTATATTGTATGTTCATGATATTAAGGAGAACATATCCGGAAAATTTCACTGCGTTTGGATTTGTATTT
The DNA here is from genome assembly GCA_903798325.1 of Fraxinus xanthoxyloides. Taxonomy (NCBI): domain Eukaryota; kingdom Viridiplantae; phylum Streptophyta; class Magnoliopsida; order Lamiales; family Oleaceae; genus Fraxinus; species Fraxinus xanthoxyloides. The sequence continues at coordinate 3,116 of CAIGRL010061694.1, read as the reverse complement.
TGGCAGAAAAATGGAACCCTAGTTGAGAAAATCGAAACTTCATCTCATGATAACTTCTTTCACGTTAAGTTCCACGCTACCCATCTTATATGGTTGGATATATCTTTTCAAGAGATTTCTAACGGTATAAAGAACATAATTTGTGGCCTTAAATTGAAGTAGATATGGCCTACAGAAGTTTCAGCAGAAAACAATTTTTTTAGGACGATGAAAGTACCCATGATTTTATTTTTATTTTTTTTAATAAAATAAATTAAAATGTTGCAGTAGAAGTTAGTTATTCCAAATTCAATTTTGAGAAAATTGCATGTTGGTCCCCACACTTTTTCATATTGATTATTCCAAATGCAATTTGAGAAATTGTATGTTGCATATTGGTTCCAATATTATTAAGTGGTATTTGCCTAGTGAGAGCTAATTTTTTTTTGTGCTCTCATTTTCCAAATGGTAAATACTTCGAAAGTATTTAATAACTGCATTTTCTATACGTTCATAAGTGGTGGGGATCTTGATTAGGTTATGTGATCCATTAAGACTAGTTTTCAATTCATGTGCTTAATCAGATATGGCTGGATCAATGCGTACTTTTAGCATCCTTAAAGGAAAAGCTAAAAGAGCACATGCTGTGGAATGTGTTGAAAAATTACGTACTTATAGAAACTATGAAATGGATCCACGACATAACCTAGTACAACACATAAAATATCTCGAAGCAATGCGTCGAAAAGTGATACATTTGGGACAACTTATATGTGAGATGGAAAGTATGTATCATCTAATGAGGACGCTTCCTAAACATTGGCATGATGTTGCTACTGAAGTTTTGGATAATTTTTCACCTCAGCGCTATAGCTATTTGATCAGGAAATGGAATTCAAAAAAATGAGATTATATAATTAATTTAGATATGTATGATTAATTTAGATATGTATGATTAGTTCAGATTGTAGAACAATATATATGTGAATTTTTTTTGTTTTTCCATGTTTAGTAATTGCTTAAAGATGCTTAATATGATCACATGTACATATTTAACGTTTTTTGAGATTTATATGTATGTTTCATATTTATCACATATAGTCAAAATGTTGCCTATTTTGTACGTGATTAATAGTTTATTTTAGTGGGAGTTCTAAGGTTAAAAGAGTTTGAGTAATTCTGACCTAGAACATATGATTTTGCTGTATGAAATTAATTTTGTGAAATGTAACGTTAGGATATTGGACGATGATTGGGAACTTAGTGAACTTTCGACTCTGGTCTAGTGTGAAATTATCATAAAACTTGATTTGCATGAGTACAAAGTGATGTGTGCATAAATGGATATTTATATGATTGTCTCTAAAAATTTTAACAGACTAACATCTAAGAATATCATAGCTGACCTTAATAAAGGTGACAAATTGAATGGCGATAACTATAACACTTGGCGCCATAAAATTTGGTATGTGCTGGAGGAACATGATTGTCTTGAGGACATTAACCACGTGATGGAAGACTCGGGGTATGTCAAACTGCTCAACATATAAGGGATCAGAAAACTTACTAGACATGGAAAAAGAAAGATTCCACTACTTGTGCAATTTTGGTAAGTTCTATGGTGGATGATCTCATTTATGAATGTGAGCAGTTCCCGACTACTCATGACATCTGGACATATTTAAGAGAGAAATATGGTGGTACTAGTGTGACTAGATTATGACAAGCTGACCATTAAGTTTGATACTTACAAGAAACTTCATAATCACATCATCAAATAGCATGTGAGAATCATGTGTACTACGACTAAGGAACTGAAGTAGGCCAGTCACGTGCTCTCTGATGAGCAACAAGATCAAGCTTTGATCCACTCCCTTCTAGATAATTGGGAATATCTAAAAGTCAATATGACTCACAATGATAGCATCAAAACATTTGCTGATGCTGCCTGCCATGTGGAACTAGAGGATGAGCGTCTTGGTGCAGCTAAATCTCTGGGACATGCTTTTGTAGCTGAAACTAGTTTTGGAAAAGTTTCAGGCTTTAAGCGTAAGAAGAACTGGTTCAAAAGCGGGAAAGGGAAGAAAAAATAAACCAGACAGCGACCTAAGAATAATAAAACAAAACGTAATAGAAAGGGTAAATGGTTTGGAAAAAAGAAAGATAAGAGCATGTTAAAATGTTTCAACTATCAGGTGCTGGGTCACTTTGCTCGGGAATGCCCTGAGCCAAAGAAGGTAGCTCTTATAAATACTTCTTTTAGTGTTACTTATGTTTTAAGCACTGTTATGCTAACTGAATCTTATCCTATGTGGATTGTAGACTCAGGAGCGACAGACCATGTAATCAGGGATCGAGAAGCATTTGTGGAGTTCCGTCAATTTCCAACTAGTACAAAGTGGATATACGTTGGCAACAATAATAGAATGGAGGTGAAAGGGATTGGTACATGCAAGTTACATTTATGTTGTTCTTTTAAAATTAGGTTTTAGTTTGAACTTTTGTGGTAACTCTGTTTGTATAAATAATGGTAATGTATGTTATGGATTTGGACATGTAGAAGGTGGTTTTTAGTGTTGGATTGTGATCCAAATACTTAAAATTATTATGTTGATCGTTGTTTCTCTATGAATGTATCTTCTTCTTCTAAAGATTTGAATGTTGATACATCTACATGGCATGCTAGATTAGGATATATTGGACAAGAGAGAATGAGTAGGTCGGCCAAAGAAAGTTTGCTTGGTTCAATCTCTAAGGTTTCATTACCTACTTGTGAACATTGCCTAATCGGAAAAACAACACGAAAACCATTCAGTAAAGCCTTAAGAGCCAAACTTTCTTTGCAGTTAGTTCATTCAGATATATGTGGCCCGATGAATGTGAGGGCAAGACATGGAGGCTCTTATTTCATTAATTTTATAGATGATTTCATGCAATACAGTTATGACTATTTGATTTCTTATAAGTCAGAGACATTAGAATGCTTTAGATGATATTTAAATATGGTAGAAAATTAAATAGATAGAAAGGTGAAGGCCTTAAGAACCGATCGAGGACGTGAATATCTATCTGACGAGTTCAAAGAACTGTGCAATGATAAGGAATCATTAGCTAGTTAACTATTCCTAATACACCTC
>CAIGRL010061691.1:0-10067 GCA_903798325.1 Fraxinus xanthoxyloides | reverse complement strand
AAAAAAAAAAAAAAAGGATGTGGAAAAATCAATTACAAAAATTGCATTCTCCTTGACATTTTCAACCATGTCACTGTATGAGGGCACACATAATTTCAATTGAAAATGAGTTTTTTCTGAATTTTCAATGGGCCTCAAACAGATGCTATAGTTTCTTTCAATCACCACAATCTGTATCACCATCCATCGTCTTCTTCCAACTCCACAGCAAACGCGCGCACTCAAAAACTCCCGTTTTTAAGGTCATCATTTATAATATAGGTTTGAAGTTGATAATGTAAAAGACAACGTCTCGCTCCTTTTTCAGGCCGCAGTTTGAGTTCATTCTTCAAAAATGTTTTTTTTTTTAATAACATATTTTGACAATAAAATAATTTTATACGTAATCGTAAATTCAAAAAAATTTCATATTTTTTAATAGCATGTTTTTTTTCAAAAAAATCGCTATTATAAAATTTATTCTTCCAAGAAAGAGACTAAAACAAATTCTATATATTTGTACATCCCCTTTATGTATTAATAATGCTATTTATATAAAAATAGTTATATAATGATTTACATATAGATGTGACTTAAAAAACGGAAATTTTTTATTTTTATTTGATTAAAAAAATGATCTATCACTCCATTATATGTATTTACATGTAGCAAATAAAACGTTGATCAAATCAACCCCAATTTTTACTCTAACAAATAAGGTTATTTCGGTGTCAAATCATTATAAATATATGATCGAATAGAAAATCAGTTCTCATTGGAGTGCGCTTAGAACTCCACATTCTGGCTCCAGCTTGCCTCCAATTTCAACCAGCAACAAAATACTCCAAAACCTTCCTTCAAACCACCTCAACTTCGATCCTCCCATGGCGTACAATCCTAATAACTACTCTACGATGGACCCGCAGACCGCAGCTGAGAAGGCTGTGTCGGTGATCGGGTTCGGGTACGATCTGACGTCGTACATCCGTTTATCGGCTAGCAAACCAGGTCCAAAGGGGTCGGGTCTGATCGAGCTCGTCCAAACCCAAATAAATGACCTGGTGGTGCCAGGCGGCGTGGTTGTCCCCGGCGTATCGGCCTCTATCAAGTGCGATAAAGGTGAACGCACAAGGTTTCGCTCCGATGCTCTCTCCTTCAGTCAGGTTATTAATATTTCATTCCTTTCTTTTTAATTATTGGAATGTCAACGTAGAAGTTTCATTTTGTGTTTTGTTTCGATTGCAAATGTTGATTTGAGCTGGGAAGTGTCAATTAATTTGAATAGCAAATTAGCAATAACTACGCAGATATAATGAAAATATTTATAATAATTTCCTGTTGTGTTTGCTAATTTTGAAATTTGAATGTAGAAAGCTTCAAAACTTTAACTAAATTCTCACTCATTAAATGTAATAAAAATTAATTATCATCTCCGGATGGAAAATTACAACCCGTTTTCTTCAATACGGTGGAAAGTAAATGGCACAAATCAGTAATGTTATGAATATTGACCTTCAGATTATGGCATATGAAACATAGTTCTCCGATGAGTTGTGTAGCTAAAGGAAAAGTCACAAGTCCCACTTTTCCGTTTACCTCCACTACCAAATTCGTGAATATTTTTTTTTTCCCTTTGATAGAAAAGCCATCTCATTGGTTAAGGGTGCTACTACAGCTTAGTTTTTCTACTTCATTTTGGTCAGAAAGAGTTTTTTGGTGGGGTTCAGAACTACTAACTTGGTTGCTGTATTCAAAATTGGAAGTTGACTTACCAACTCTGCACTACAGTATTAGAGTTGTTGGACACTGCTGATAACATCTTATCCATAATGACCTACTTTCTTTTTCTTGATATTTCTTAAATGTTAATCCTTTTTCATTGAATCCAGCACTAGATCTTTTTCTTTGACATGTTTGTTGACATCTATATGACTTGATTGTTGGGATAAACTTGAACGGCTTTCTGATCGGCAATTCTCTTCCATTCCAAGAGACCATCTTTCAGAATGTAATTCTAACAAAGCATTGCAATTTTCACAAGTTAAACACACACGCAATCTCACATACTAGGATATCTGATCTGAAAACATATTGTTGAAATGTATTGGTCAGTTAATTGGGCTGGTAATTGATCCTCGAAGTCTTATCCACTGGGATAGTATCGGGATTTAATTAAAACACTCCTACTTTCCTCTATTAGAAACGAATCAATTTCCTGAAGGAAACATTGCAATTGTGCATGTGTATCAAGAGAGGATGAATTTCAGGCTAATATAATGGACTAAAATGAAATCTTTAACTCTGGCAGTCAAATACGAATAACAGAGAAATGTTCAACTCTAGTGCTGTGCCTGGTTAGTAGGGAGCCTTGATTCTGAAATGTCACAATGCAAGCATTTATATTGCTTGATTTGTTGAGTTGGATTCTAACCTTTACAGCATGGAACCTCTACTTTTGTCTAATGACTTCTCTTTTATTTGAATATATGCAGATGTCTGAGCATTTTAACCAGGAATTATCTTTGTCAGGTAAAATACCTTCTGGTCTTTTTAATGCAATGTTTGGCTTTAAGGGCTGCTGGCAGAAGGACACATCTACCACTAAACTTCTTGCTCTTGACGGTTGGTTCATTAGTTTGTACACAATTGAGCTGGCAAGATCTCAAATAACTCTAACTGATCAAGTGAAGAAAGAAGTACCTTCTTCATGGGATTCTGCTGCTCTGGCTGAGTAAGATAATTAGGTTGAAGTTTTCTTCCGTTATTTGTTGTTGAAAAAAATATTCTATTGAATTAATTATCCTGGGGTTCATAATATAGCAGTTACAAATTTAAATGGAAAAGGAAATTTGTATCAATCCATATAAATGAGCCTCTATCCAACCCTACAAATCAAGGATTACTATCAACGGAAATAAACCAGCATAATTACACCCCCTTATGATGGTCAGCTGTACACGCTTTTCCTGAAATAAGAAAAGAAAATCTCCAGCATACCCTCCTCAAGCTCGTAAATAGATGTTCATTCCCAGCTTGCTTGTGATTGTTCGAAATGTAGAATTAGCCAATCCTTTGGTTAGGCCATCAGGTAGTTGACTATATGAAGAAACATAAGGAGTGCAAATCACTTTCTTACTTCTCCTTTATAAAATGTCTATAAACATATACATGCTTGTCCGATCGTGTTGTATAGGATTATGAGTGATGCTAGTAGCCGATTTGGCATCATAATAAAGCCTCGCCAGTTCTACCTATTTGTTTTTAGGTCTCCAAGAATTATCTTGAGCCGTAATAATTTGTAAGTCCCATGTTCCATATCTCTAAAATCTGCCTCTGCACTGGACCTTGCAGAGCTACATTCTGTTTCTTACTCACAAAGTCACCAAGTTCCCTCCAAAAAAGTGCAATACCCTAATGTCTACCTGCTGTTTACAACTGATCCAGCATAATCAGCATCTGTATGAGCTTCCAAGCTCAACTCTACACCCTTCTTAAACAGGACGCCCTTTCCTGATGTAGCTTTAAACTAGTGTAGAATTTGGTACACAACTTGGAGGTGAATCTCTTTGATATTATGCATAAGCTGACTTAGACTCTAACTGCATATGCAATATTAGATATCTTATGTGATTGGTAGATCAATATCCCAACTAATTTTTGATACATACCTCAATCTATAACACGTGGAAAAAATATTCTATTGAGTTAATTATCGTGTACAGGCTAGGGTTTCTATTACAAGTTTACATGGGAGAAAGAAATATATATCAACCCCTATAAATGAGCCTCTGTCCAACCCTACACATCTAGGATTACTATCAACTGAAATAAATCGACATAATTATGCCCTTAGGAGGATGTTGCAGCTGTACATGGTTTTCCTAAAATTAGAGAAGCAAATCTTTGTTTCTTACCATTAGAAGCTCCTCGAAAGAAGTCCGTTCTTGGTAGTTTGTTCTTACTTGCCACGTCTATACTCTATAGTTGCGGAAATTGTCTGTGCCCAATGTACACAAGAGAGTAATGCTCAAATTTTCTTGGTCATTATTTGCTTATTGGTTTTGAGATTTGATGATTAAGTAACAATGAAATTTTCTCCTTTTGCTTAATGCTCTGGTTAACAACAATCCTTATGCATCTTCCAGTTACCCATGATACATCCATTTGGGAAGATCAGAATTTATGAACAATATAATTTATGAATAGATAGAAATGAGTTGTGGATAAGTGGATAGTACTTGTGGGGTCTACTGGAATGAGTGATTAAAAATGAAGTTTGACCTTAAATAAATGATTTATAAATTTTACCAAATGGAGGCATAGATGATTGAACCATTGAAGTATGTCTAGGTAGTTTTACATACTTTAAACTGAATTTTCACTGAAAAATGGTTATGAATGCATTGAATCCATTCCTGAAGTTGGAGAATTTAGGACATATTTTTATTATTCTTTCATTCTTTGTTTCTTTAAGGCACTTCAAGAGTTGGTGTCCAATGAAAATTTGGTTTCACTGTAATTTGTACAAGTTTTAGTTGTAAATAATGATCTGAGTATCAATATTTCCACTTTCAGGTTTATTGAAAAATATGGCACCCATGTCGTTGTTGGGGTTAAAATGGGAGGTAAGGATGTAATTCACATTAAGCAGCTTCAAAGTTCAAATCTTCAGCCAACAGAAATGCAGAAATTGTTAAAACAATTAGCTGATGAAAAATTTGCTGAAGAAGTATGTCTGGTACCGAAAGCTGATAATTCATCAGGAAAGCCAAAGGTACTTGAAATATTATAATCAGTGCCATATTATTTATTAACCACTTGTATCTACTTTGAGTAGATTTTAATTCACTGACAGTATAAAAGCTCTTCACTCAAACAACTTTAAATTGCATCATATATTCACCAGTTACCACTCTATTGTAATAAATACTCTCTGATGCTCGGACTCTTCGAAATTGACGAAGTATCCGTGTCAACATGAATATATTTCGAATCCTCCAAGTTTCAATCGAACATTTCGTCGTTTCTACTTTTTTCTTTTTCTTCTTCTTTCTTTTTTTTTCGCTTTTTCTTTTCTTTCCCTATTCTTCTTTCCCGTTTTCACTCTTAGTAAACCTAGCGCTGCCGCCGAGAGGGTGGAGGAAGGCGGTGGCAGTAGATTTTCCCTTCTTTTTCTTCTTTCGTTCCCTTTCTTCTTTTTTCCTTCTTCCCCTCTCTGTATCGATGGTTTTTTCCTGTATCGATAGTTTAGGGTTTTCTTTGTTTAAAATGAAAATTGATTCCATATAATGTTACTTAGTGTTCCACTAAATCTAAATTGCAATCAAATCTCTCATTTTCTATTTTATATAATATTTAGTAATAAATTTCGTATAATTGAAAACTATACTCCAAAATTCTATTTTATTCGTCTTAAACCCTTTTTAAATAATCACTTTCTTCTTTGTGAATAATGAATTTTGGTCTATTTAAAATGATATCTTGAATTAGTAAAAAAAATTGAAGTTTGAAAAACGTACTCACGTACACGTGTCTGAAATTTAGACTCTTTCAAGTCATGTCCTCGTATCTTATATTTTAGAAAATAATAGATTCGACATTAGATACATACACACACTGGATACCCGTACCAAAGTTTGACATCACTTGAAGTACATGTATTGATGTCGATTAAGTTTGCTTGTGTAAGATCTTCATTTAATTTTTTTAGTGCATATAATATAGTTCCATGTTTTTCACACTTCATATTTATGACCATTGACTTCAACAAAGTTCTAATGATATACATAGAATAAATTAAGTTCAAAGAGAAATGCCTTGTTACATTTGGAAACTTGAATGTGTAATTATTTTTTGAGATAATGCTTTGACTGAATGGAAAGTTTAAGGATGAGAAAGTGACAGCCAATAGAGAAATCATGTATGGACTCGCCTGATATGGCCTCACTTAAAGATGTGAACATTTATGCCTCACAAGATACTAGCCACAAATTTATTTCGGGGAATCCTAACCTCCATCAGCCTTCCTTGGTGGAGCCTGAAAATTCACTAAGGTAGTGGTGATGCTTTGTTAGAAATAAATAAATAAAAATGATACTAGCCACAGGCTATAGCAAATATGCATATTTTGCTGAGAGTTGAGGCCTAAAACAAAATTTGCAGCCACATTATTGTTCTAAGAAGGGAAATTTAATTGTAAAAAATGGGCTAAAAAACCATCTGCATTACAGGTATTTATGAAAGTAGCCCCACTTAAATGATCAAGGTCGTGTGGTTAGTAGCACTAGCTATGACTAAAAGTCTAAAACTAAATGGATAATATTCTATGCTTGACTTGTTAGACTGATCCATTCTCCTTCAAATTCATCTATTCACAGGAAAAACCAATGATCTGGGATCTTAATCTACCATTTTCAAATGCAATTGGACCTTCTGTTGTTTCTCACTCCAAAAATGATGTAAGCCTCTTATTAATTTTATTGTTAACTTATCGAGCTCCACATTCTCAATACAAGTTAATGTATATTTATTGATGCAGGATATATTAAGTGTTCATATTCGTAGGGGAGGTTTAGATAGGGGCCAGACTCATAATCAGTGGCTTTCAACTGTATCACAATCTCCGAATGTCATATCGATATCTTTTGTGCCTATAGCATCTCTTTTAAGTGGTGTTCGTGGCAGTGGATTTTTAAGCCATGCAATTAATCTATACCTGCGATGTGAGTATGCTATTGAATTAAATATGACTTGGCATTTAGTTTCATTACCATTATTATTCTTGTCTTCTAGAAATTTCTCATCTTTCTGCATCACTTTACATGTCTAAGGCTTTAAGTGAAATGCTTGCTTCTATATGCAGACCACGGAATTAAAACTGTCCTCATTATTGTTCTTGCTGGATAAAGTCACTAAAAGTTATGAACACTGTTTCTGATAGCATTTATTGGTGACATTTATTTGTGCAGACAAACCACCAATAGAGGAACTCAGTCAATTTTTGGAATTTCAGTTGCCCCATCAATGGGCTCCTGCATACAACGACCTTTCTCTTTATACTCGTCGCAAGAAAAAAGCGTCTCCATCACTAAAATTTTCTCTTATGGGTCCCAAGCTTTATGTCAATACTGTGAAGGTGATTTCTTATAGCTAGCTACTAAAATTGCTATTGTATCTGTAATACTTATAGATCTCAAGTTCTTGTCATAATCGAAAAATAAAAAAATTTACACCAGAAGGGCCCAAATTGAAAGCCTTCCCAGCCTACTCGAACTTTTTCTTCAATGTACAAATTTTTTTTGGAAGACAAATAAAAATAAAAGATTAATATAGTTCCTTGTTAATTGGTACTTTGATATGATATGCCTGTCCTCAAAATTTTCATTGGCGTTTGTTTGAAGAATTTTAATTATCTTTACATAATTGATATCCTATTGAATATTTTTAGTTGGACTGGACCATTTTAAGAGGAATATTGTTTCTATCTACTATAATCTAATTGAAAAAATTGCAGGTTGATACCCTGAACCGGCCAGTGACTGGAATTCGGTTATACTTGGAAGGCAAGAGGAGAGATCACCTGGCTATCCATCTGCAGCATCTGTCAACTCTTCCCAAGTCCCTTCAGCTTATGGATGACCATAGTTACAAGCCAGTTGATGAACGCATGGAACGAGGATACTTTGAACCTGTCAACTGGAGCATATTCTCGCATGTATGCACTGCTCCAGTAGAGTATCACGGATCGCGGATTGATGACTCAGCATCTATTGTGACGAAGGCCTGGTTTGAGGTCAATGTTATAGGTATGAAGAAGGTCCTTTTCCTAAGGCTTGAATTCTCAATGTTAGCATCTGCTATAAACCGTAGGTCAGAATGGGATGGACCCACATCCTCATCGAAAAAATCCGGATTGATTTCAATGCTAATCAGTGCACCATTCAGCAGTGTACTGAATCAACCAGAGAGGCCGCCAGCTAAGGTGGATTTGAATTCAGCAGTTTACCCAGGGGGACCACCTTCCCCTGCAAGAGCTCCAAAAATGTCACATTTTGTTGACACAAGAGAAATGGTGAGGGGACCCGAAGATCCACCTGGGTACTGGGTGGTTACTGGTGCGAAACTTTGTGTAGAGAGTGGGATGATACGAGTTAAAGTGAAATATTCTTTGTTGACTATAATATCAGATGAATCCTTGATCTGAGTGAAGTTACAGAAGACAGATGTTGCAAATCGTGTCTTTTATGCTGTATTGTACATTTATCATTCTATACCAGATTCAACCATCCATTAATTGTAATGGTTCTTCTGGGGAAAAAGAAACCGATGGCATTCTCAGCTCAATATCAGCTGAATTTGGGGTTGTGTGAAGTTTGGTAGGGTTGTGAAGTTACTTAAATGACTCTACTGAATTTGAGAGAAGAAGAATTGCTGGCTGCATATGTTATTCTGAGATCAGACGTTCTTCTACGTAATCTTTGCAGGCGCTTGCATTTTTGTAGGGAACTGGGTGATGAATAATTTCTCAGAAGGCAGTTTAAATGCACCAGTTCATTCTTCTGTATTACTCATTACTACATAGAGGTAAAACTGAGTACCCTCCCTTGTGCAAGCACCAAGTGTAAATTATACGCTTTCTATTTGATATCTGATCGTTTTTGAGCTTTATTCGCTTTGCAAGTTGATTGAGTTGGTGGTTTGTTTGTTCATGCAAAACTTGACTATGTTTCTTTTTAGTGGTAAGAGTCTTCTGTCTAAACCACGTTGCATCATCCCCTCCACCTTGTATTTTTTCTTCTTCTCGTATTCACTCGCCTCAATCTTTACGGTTGGAAATGGGTTTTTATAATAAGATTTCCTGGTCCCTCCCTAGTTAATTTATATAGGTTATATTATTTATGGCTTTTAAGAGAATAATAAGATGATTAGAACATAAAAAGTCGCTTTGGTATCAAGTTAATAAGTGTGTGTGTTGTACATCTTATGTATCAGATGAATGATATGCATAATGTTTTTAAAGTATTATGTTGTTTTTGAAAGTAATCGAGGTAAGTGATATTGTTAAAGGAAACTACAAGAGAAATTGCTACATATAGTTTACACATGAGAATATATTTTCAAAAAGATGTATTTCAATGGTAGGCTCTATTTGTCCTTGGAATTATGCTGCTTGTTAATGGTAATTGCAAAGCATAGATGTATTAGAAATTGTTTCATCTTCTATAAAAAATCAATCCTTGTTAAATCTTTATGTACATACATATCAACAGTGTACAAGAATGGACAATATGATCTATTGGTCATTACCAATTATCAATAATTAATTAATTACCATAATTTCATAGCCCCATTGGTGAGACGTTTCTTTTATTTTCTTGGTGTTTAAATGTACAGATTGATATAAGTAGTTTTTTATAGTCAATAAAGTATGAAAATATTTTATGATCATTGAAGTTGTGATTTTAAAATTGTACCAAACCTAAGGTTTAGGTTCGTGAAATTCTCAAATCCATTTTAAATGGTTTGTGAATAAAATATCATTCTCTTGAGAATTATGTACGTAATCAATTCTAAATAATATTAATTCTGATAGAATAGCAAATTGTGTTTGCGTGATTTTTATAACTAATTACTAAAACTAAAATAACTATCAATTAAGAAGCAAACTAGGCTAGTTAAAAGTATGCATTAAGACCTCGAATTCCCTTTATATTTCAATTTTTATTAAACTGAAAGTCTTGACAACACTCGTTTAATTTTATTGATCAATTTACTATTTTGTTTAACAACCTCTCTTGTTTAACAATTTTTCTCATGTAGAATTAACATATTATCAGACGTGACTTTATAGCTCTATTAAAGATAGAACATGAACGAATGCAATTAAGCCCTTGTTTAGTCCTCAATATTTTCAAAATATATTTTTTTTTATATCTTATTTTCAACCACACGTTTTTCAATAAAATAATATTACACACAAATCCAAGTATTTTCTTACTTTTTAACCACAGATTTCTCATTATATCACTATTTAAAATACATTTTTCCTCAATACTATATGAAATTACGTAGTTTACTAACTAAATTTG
>CAIGRL010061633.1:0-10713 GCA_903798325.1 Fraxinus xanthoxyloides | reverse complement strand
AAACTAGACATTGTTCTCAATGTCTTTAATCTTAAATCCGCATATAAAGAGGTGGGGAAAAATGTGAATAAAAGACTCCCATGATTGGCTTGTAATTCAATGGCTAGCTTTCCTAATGCTCTTGTTGGCTCCGTGGTCAATTTTGGTTTAAATATTCTGTGACCTCATGTTTCTGAAAAATCAAATAAGGCATTAAGATCAACTAATTGGAACAAATGTTACTTAATTCTAACATTCAATAAAAAAACTAACATATAGAACACCTAAAGTGAAATGGGGCGTGGATGATGAGTCATAAATAAATTTCAAATAAACTAAACTATCATAAAACTCAACAGCAGAATCCATAAAAAAGAAAAAAAAGCTTGGATTGTCTATCAAGAAGTGCTTTTTTATAGTCTTTAACCCGACTTTGGCAATTGAATCACGGGCACCTAATGAATGCTTTGGATGCTTTGCCCATTTTCATTCGTTTGTCTTTGATCCACTTTTCATTTAGTCTTCAAACCTCTGTATTACCCATTTCGATGTAATACGACTTTTCTATTTCATCCGATTCAATTTCAACTATGTAGACTTTCACTCCTACATCGGGTTTAATCACAAAATCAATTTTAAGACAATTAATAGAGTCGGAAAAATGTGAGTTCATTTCATTCTCATTGATTACCACATCCTCATTTGATTCCGTTGTGATCAACATGTTATTCTCTTTAATCCCTTCTTCCATCTCGATATATTTTCGAGTTGAATGATTGGTCCACAATCTAGATCCACAAACAATGAGAAGTCGGTCCCGTTGACTCATTCGAATAGATTGTACCCCTGTTGTTGACATCCTTCCCTGTACATGAAATTTTCCATCAGCATATCATTTTCATTCAACTTGGCGTGTTCTTTAAAGTAATTTTCAAGTACCCTCTCATTCAATGTGGGAGAACCATCTTCCGCAAGTTTTATATCTTCATCCCAATCGTCAAGTACAAAATCTCCCACGAGCATGTACTCTTCATCAGATTTTTCAATTGTTTGTTTTCTACACAACAAATATTTTCTAAATTTCAGAAGTCTCGGTTTGTGTAAACTAGTGTAAGAGAACAAGCATTTTCTAGTACAATGCACCGCGTAACAATTTTGAAATTTGGATATCCTCCAAGCATATTTTGACAATTCATGTAGAGATTTGTCGTTGCAACTTTTTGTTACTTTACCAATGTCAGAATCATGCATAAATATCTAAAAAGTACAAAGAGAGAATACCAATACAAGATGGATTAAAATTGTATGGAATTAAACAATATAAAAAGCACAACAAAGAAGAGTAAATAACAAATAAAATCAAATAACAGTTAAAAATAAAATAAACTAAGACTAAAAGTAAATAGTCCCCGACAAGGGTGCCAATAACTTACTGCGTTTTTATATCGCAAGTGTATGATATCGTAACAAGTAATATAGTGAACCTTTAAGTCCGGATTACCGTTCCCACAAGGCAAATCCCGTGAAATCCTCTTATGTTTTTTTCCAAACACATCATTGCTACTTGTAAAAGAAAATTATTGGCTGTTTCGGGTTTTAAGGAAGGACTCTTACCTTGCACCTACTTGGGCGTACCTCTCTACACTGGAAGATTATTGAAATGTATGTTTGAACTGATGATGGCTAAAATACAGAAGTAGCTAGCCGGTTGGAAGGGGCACCTACTCTCTTTTGGTGGTAAAATCACCTTGATCAAGCACGTTTTTAGCAGCATGCCTATTCATATGTTACCGGTTATAAATCTGCCTAAAGGTATTCAAAATGAGTTGGACCGCATTTTCTCTTCTTTCCTCTGAATTTAACTGATGGCTCGAAGAAGAGAAAATGGGTTGCTTGGAGAAAAATCTGTTTTCCAGAAGAAGAGGGTTGTCTGGGCATTCGAGATTTTGGTGAGGTACAACAAGCTTTATTTATGAGATTTGCATGGAAGTTGATTGTCGGGAAATCCTTTTGGGCTAAATATTTCCGCTCTAAATACATGAAGAACAAACATTTGGCTGTGCTGAAAACTTATCCCACTCATTCTCGTTTTTGGAAGGGGGTACTCTCGGCATTGCCTATTGTGTTGTAAAATACTTTTTGCCGTGTCCGAGACGGTTCTTCTAATTTCTGGTATGATAATTGGACGGAATCCCAAAGTCTATTTGAAGCAGGTCTGGTAGTTAAGGAACCAGAACTAACAATTAAAGATCTTTTGGCGACTAATGGTAAATGGAATGGAAGCCGACTTACGGAGCTAATGGACGAAAATCAGGCAGCTGCTATTTAATGTGTGCACATTAAATTATACGAAACCCAAGATCAGTATATATAGAAGCCCAATAAAGATGATTCCTTCTCTACTAAAATAGTCTGGGAGTTAATTCAGAAAAAAGGGGTAATCTGTCCATGGAAAAAATGGCTGTGGCAACACCATGTTCCTCAAAGAATTTCCTTTTTCTCTTGGCGAGCTCTTCTAAAATGCCTACCTGTTGATGTAGTGGTCCAAAATATGGGGATTCCTATGGCTTCTAAATGCGAATGTTGTGCTAAGCCCTCGGTGGAAACCATCGATCATGTGCTGTGTAATGGGGAAATGGCAAAAAATGTTTGGAATTATTTTGCATCCCACTTTTATCTCTCCATACTGTAACTACTTGGAAATATATGATGGACTTATGGGGTAACATGTCTCTAGATCTTCACAGGTTGGAGTACTTCGTGGCGTCACTCCACTAATCATTACATGAAATTTATAGAAAAGTAGATGTGAATCCCGTATGGGAGAACACCCCAGTTCGTGGCAGAAATATGTTTGGCAGATCAAGTCTATGCTCGAGATGTTTCTCGTTTGCGCTCCTTAAACTGCCTTATAAACGCTGTTAAACATACCAAGGTACAACTAATCAGCTAGAAGAAACCTGAGGGCAACCAACTGAAGTTAAATGTTGATGGTGCATCAAAAGGAAACACAGGTCTAGCCGGCGGCGGTGGGATTCTGCTTGACAGCAAGGGAGCTTGTTGGGCTAGTTTTTCTCGTCACTATGGCTCTTGCACTAACATGGTGGCTAAAGCACGCGCCATTCTTGATGGACTTCGTCTGTGTAGGGACCTACAACTAAGTAATATTATTGTTGAAACCTATTAAAAAATAATGGTAGAATGGCTTAATAAAGGCGCCTGCACCCTAAGGTGGTTATGGGAGCTTTGGGAAGAAATTTAGGAACTAATCTTCATGCTTAAAGCTCAATTTCATCATGTGTTTCGTTAGGCTAATATGGCGGCTGATTTCCTTGCAAAACAGGGCTACCATGGCGGCTGATTTCCTTGCAAAACAGGGCTACAATGGATCCTCTGCTAACCTGTCCACTGGCAATGAAGCCCCGACAGCTCTTGGAGGGGTTTTGTATACGGATAATTTGGAATTACCTTATCTTAGACGTTGATGTGTACGAAAAAAACACTAAATTTGATTTTGAGTCCAACGATTTGCTATAATGAAATGCATTACTTTTACATATCATTTTGCAATGGGAAATTTAATGATTTCCTTTAATCATGAATAAGAAAATAATAATTAATAAGCAAGGAAATTGTTTAGTGCAAATCGGATGACAATGTGAAGCTCTTGAACTTCGTTGAGAAACTATATGCAACTTGTATTGGTGTAGTAGAGTCTAGAAAGATGAACAAGGATCTTGCCTTTATTATCCATGGATCCAAGTGAGTGACTATTGTAACATTTTCTCAATCTATATTCCTAGACTCATATTACTTTTTTTTGTGAACAAGCGGGAAAAAATATCTCGTTATGCTCATCATTATGCGCTCTTTTATAATGTTACAGGCTTGACCGAGAAAAGTATCTGAACACTGAAGAGTTCATCAATATTTTGGTAAATGAGCTCAAAGCAAAACTTTCTTGCTAAGTTAATCACTTAAATCGTTACTAAACTTTAAAAATTATCCCATTAATCACTGAATTTTGTAATTTATTATACCATCTATCACTTAATTTTTAAATTAATTTTGGTGTGGATGTCAAATGAAAAATAGAGTGCCACATACACAGTTTCATCAGCAATTTGTCAACTTTTTAAAATGTGAAAACGAATTAAAAAGTTAAGTGATTAATGTGGAAATTGTTAAAGTTCAATGACCCGACGGAAAATTTATGTAAAGTTCAGTGATGATTGATCCCTACAAGTTATTGCCACCGACAAAGCAAGCACCTGGTCAGCACAGACAACAACCCTTGTTGGCTTTACGGGTAAATTTTTTTTGCCCTTTTTTGTCAAAAAAGGGTAGCCATTAAGTTTCTCAATGATTATTGTTGACCCAAAAAACGTACCAGTGATGTGGTCAATAGATCTCAAGGCTTCTCACGTCCACGAAAGTTTGGTTCATGCGCACTTGGACAAATCGTTAGTCACACATTGCCTTCTTCGGAAGGGATGTAGTTAGCCACACGCACTCCGACTATCAAGTCAGTTAGAAAAAGGGGGTCGACTTTGGGGAGAAATGAGTAGAAAGTGTGGGAGAGCTTTAAACGTGAGCTTCCAATATAAAATGGGTCGACTTTTGGGAGAAAAGTGTGGGAGAGCATTAAACGTGAGCCTCCAATATAAAAAGGGGCCAACTTTGGGGAGAAATGAGTAGAAAGTATGGTGACAAGACTATAGCTTTGAGACCCTAAACTTGCATTACATTTTGATGGCATACTTAGGCAAGACGATGGAAAGTCGTTGGATGTCTATGTGAGTGGCCTCATCCAAATTACTGACATTTCTTGTCATATGCATTAATCAATCACAACATTCAATGCTAATACCACTTTTGTATGCCAAAGGCCTAGCCGCAACATTGGACTCGACAAAATGAGTTGGCGGCGGCGATGGTGATAGTGAGTTGCCTTGTCAATGTCATAATACAAAAACTGTTTAAACTCTCTTCACTGCCTCATCATGGACCGACTCTTCCTATGGGGTCTTCTTGTAACGGGGCAAACATCATTTTAGATGGCCAATTACTCTTCAAGTCATGCTTGAACGTTCTTAATATAATCAAAGGTAGCTCCCAGCATGAAATCACATAGGAAGAAACTGCAAGATTTTCGAATTTTATCCCAGATTCTCTGAATTAAATAACAGTAGCACTTCCTGCAACTAACCTAGATAAAAAATCTATTTCATTGAGTCCATGAGATGATTTAACAAATCCCATGATTTTGAATGAAAATAGCAGTCTCGAAATTATTCTACAAATAATAAAGCTAGGGTTTGTTCATATCCATATTCTTGACACAAATAGCCAATTAAACAGTAAAAATATCAATTTTGGTCCAAAATGAAAGTGATAAAGAATTAAAGATAGCAGACTTTCCAGAAAGAAAAAGCTCAAAATCATATTAAAGCGCATAAATCAAAGTGAAGCACAAGAAAAAGAAGAAAATGACTATGAAATGGAACCAAGAATTACCTGAAATTGATATGAATCATGTCGAAGCAGAGATACATCGAGATGTTTCTGTGTGCGAACTGTGCTGTTGGAAATTTTATGAAATGGAACCAAGAATTACCTGAAATTGATATGAATCATGTAGAAGCAGAGATACATCGAGATGTTTCGGTGTGCGAACTGTGCTGTTGGAATTGTTATAAATTTCACATCATGTCCCCGGATACTTGTTCAAAGAATTTATTTTAAAATAGAAAATATAAAGATGTTAAAATTAGAAGAGTAGAAAATTTTCAAAATGGAGAAAAATTACAAACGTTGGCGGTGTGGGTCGAAGGTTGTGGTGGCGGCGGTTTTCGATAGGGTCTAACTAGAGAAGAAGATATTTCGTTAAGTTTTGAATTGGATGGGAGTGAGGGGTGGGATGCATTTATAAATTTATTTTTAGTTTTTGGGGTTTTAATTTATTTTTTAACTTATTTAAAAAAAATGCAAAGTACCATATTACCATTTACAATTTTGGTCAAAATTAATCAAAATTTGACTTTCTTGATCAACTAATGGTCAAATTGATGTTTTCAGCTATTTGGACTCCAGTTGTATATTTATTAATGATTAAGGACATTCATTGGCACAAAATGAATGTTAAAGTAGTTTGCAAAATTAGAAAGATTGGAGACCGCTACTGTAATTTACCATTGAGACCCTCAATTTATTACAAATATATCAACTAAACTTGAACTTATTATTTTGGCAACTGGAGTTATCAATCTTTCGTTATTTTAGCACTCTAAGTCCTGAATGGACTATTATCCTAATGCTTAATTAAATAAATAATATTTTTTCCATGCACTTATTCTCTAATATGCTTGTCTTTTTTTAATGTTTATTTACAACTATAATATAGTTTTATTTTCTTTGAAGAATTCTAAATCAATGGCAGGTTCAAAATAATTTTTTAACATTATTTATTTTAATATTAATAAATAATCTCATTATTGCGGTCGTTGATGCTCATCGGTCAATAACGTCCTAAGTCACTCGAGATCTTGGTTCGACATGTGGAGTATGATAGTGAGTAAACATGACGAAAATAGCACGAAACGGAGGTGAATCCTTAATATTATCCATTTTTTTTATGTTAAATCCACCCATGGCTATTGTACTTTACACCTTGTGTCATCATGACCACCCAATTTCATATGACATTTCAAATAAGCCACCCGGTTAATTGATCATCATTTATTTAACAAAAATCCTACATGGACTAATGATGAAACTGCAATAATTGCTAAAACTTTTCACGATCCAGATTACAGCCTTGAAGGTGGCGATGATGATTTGTTCATAAAATATGTTCAGGAAGTCATGGGGAGAGAAACATTACAAAGCAATGTTGGAGGCAGTGCTATTATGTATTTAGATGAAGAGGAATATTGTGATTCTGACATTCTTTTAAGTGACAATTCAGAAGATAGTGAAGGAATGCGCTATCCTTATTTCATTGCAGGGAAGGATATGGAAAATCCACAATTCATTACTGGTATGAAATTTCGTTCGAGGGTTACATTTAGGGCTGCAGCAAGAAACGACTCCCTAAAAAATAGGTACGTTGAATGATCGTTTGATTTTTCACAAGTGAACGAGATCGTTATCAAGTAATATAATGATGAATAGAGTGTCGAACCCACGATGACTATGTGTCTGATCGAGTTAAAAGTAATTGCAACTTTAATCGAATAGCAAACAAACTTTGTTGTGACTTTAGCCTTCTATTTATGCTCCAAAGTGTATTGGCAAATTTATTCTCCTTCTATGTATTTGATATGATGTTCACAGGGGAAATTTCTTTGGGTGGACATATCCAGGTCTTCATTCATTCATTTTGTAGGAGAGGATAGTGCATCATATGTTTTTAGATTTATGAAATAGCATATGAAGATTTACAACTAAGATGAGAACGAGATTTCTTTATGGCCTGCTTGAAAGTTTTTTTTTTTTTTTAAACGAGCTTTGATCGATTTTAGGTGACATCGTTTATGAGGGGTTGGGAAAATCGGTGCTTTTTAGTTTTTTTGGGCACTGATTTCGAATGGTTTAAAAATCACCTAAAAACGTTGTGTGTGTTAGACATTTGATGTAATTGACAAGTCTGTGAACAAAACAGACTAAAACTAATGTGTAAAAGTCAAGGATTTAGTTGCAAATAGTAAAAATTAAGTTGTATCAGGTCTAAGATTTGAGAATGGAAAAGAAGGAAAAACAGCGTAGGAATTTTGCTAGATTATTGCCAATACTTGGCTCAAGCATCAGAAAAGGAAACTGTGTCGTAAATCTGTTGCTAGGACTTCGCTCAAGCAACATACTGCCGCCCAACTTTCGCTCGAGCGACAGGGTTATCCGAAAAACTGTAATTCGCATTTTTGAACCTTTTTATCTAGCCCATTTAACCCCAAAACCTAAACTATAAATACCAAACACCTCTAAATGTAAATTCCAAGGTTGATCATTGTGCAAACATATATTCTTCATGTTCTCTTCATAAATTAACTTTCAACCTTCATACTTGATAATCCCAATACCAAATCACTACTGCATACATATCTATCTGAATTCTGAAGATCTGGAGTTCCATTTGTTGAAGAACGCAAAGCTCTTTATTGATTTACAAGAGATAGACGAATTCTTAAAGTTGGGAGTTGTTACAAGATCGCACAATCTAGGAGGGCTTTGAAAACTACAATTGGGAGTTGTTGCAGGAGCACGAAATCCAGGAGAGTTGTGAGAATTACATTCATGAGGCTAAAAAGTACTAGTGGTAGTCGAGTCTAACGGACTATAAGTTCTAATTCGTTTAGAGTGGATTGTTGACTAACAAAGTGCCAAAAAATTTTACCCAGTTGGGGTTTCTTTGTGATCATTTCTTGTGTTTATTTATTGCTTTCATAACTGTAGTATTTCAATATAGAAAAAATTGAATTGTTTGATTAATCATCTAAACATAATTAATAATGACTTATTAATTAATTATTAAATTTTTAATTCCGCATAATCACCTATTCACCCCCACTCTAGGCGTAGTTTGGGTCGAATCTCGTTATTTCAATTGGTATCAGAGCTTGATTTCGTATCTAACTCTTAAATTATTCTAGATAAGTCAGTCATTATCTGTGCCTCCATTTTTAAACAAAAATAGCTATGCTTATTGGAAAGTTTGAATGAGAGCCTTCCTTAAAGTATTGGATGAGCGTATTTGGATTAGTTTTCAAACTAGGTGGACTGCATCTTCAACTAGTGTTACTAGTTTAGTTACACCCACTGAAATTTTACTTTGGACTAAAGATGATTTAGTTGAGTGTAACTGGAACAGTAAGGGCCTTCAGGCCCTGTTCATTGATGTGTTTGCTGGAGTGCTTAGGAAAGTGTCGATGTGTAAAACCTTTAAAGATGTTTGAGATATATTAGAAACCACACATGAGGAAACTAAAATTGTTAAGAACTCTTAATTGTAGATGTCGACTTCTAGGTTTGAAGAAATTAGAATGAAGGACGATGAATCATTTAATGAATTCTATGTGAAGCTTAACGATATGGTCAATTTAAGTCTCAACCTAGGTGAGAAGATCCCCGAGTTTAAAATTGTTAGAAAAGCCCTTAGATCCCTACTTGAAAGGTTTAGACCTAAAGTCACCGCCATTGAAGAAAGTAAGGACTTAGATGCAGTTAAGATAGAAGAACTCGTAGGATCCCTTCAAACCTATGAACTCACCATACCTCAACCGAAAAAGGTTAAATCCATAGCCATGAACACTATTAGGGAAGAAGAGAGTGAGTCAACTCTGAAACTCTGGAGGACGACGAAATAGTTTATTTTTAGGTTTGGGCAAAACTCTTGAACCTAACCTAACCGAACCCGAATTGAACCTAACCAAACCGAGCGGTTCTTCATAAGTTAAATACCCTAACGGGTATCTAAATCAAGAATCGATGGATTTTGATCAGTTCTCAGTTCTAGACCAAGAATCGAAGAACATAATCTAAATAATTTTTTTATATTGAATTAATTAAATTATTTAATTTTTTCTAAAAAAATTAGCAAATTAATTAAACAAACCAACCAAATCAAGCTAATAAATTTTTTGTCAGCCCAACACTTGGGCCTTATCATTCCCTTTCCATTCTAATTTCATTTGGTAAGTAGTACGTCTGGTCCGCATAAACCCAAATCATTTGATAATTTTAGAACCTACATCTCCATTCCCAAATTGATTTTGAAGCTCATTTATTTTACCGGCGGTGGTAGCTATTGATTAGATCTCTGAGTACAGTATAAACATTAAAATAGAATTTAAAGCTCCTTTATTTCACTGGTGGTGGTAGCTACTGATTTGGTGTTTTTTTCATTTCTATTTGAGTTAAGACTCATACATTCTTATCATTTTGATCAGTTACTTAGTTATATTGATATTTATTTTCGAGGTTGCAACTTCTATTCTCTTTTAACTTCAATTCTTTGAATTTGGTATTGAATGTTTATTTTGGTTTTTGTTGCATTGCAATTGGTCACTGACTGATTCGATTATATTTATGCTAATTGGGTTGGATTTTGACTTGGCTGCTTTAGAGTGTTGATATTTGATTCATGGATTTTTTTGAAAGTATTCTTGGTATCTATATACCTAATAGAAGTTTGATAAATTATTGTCAATTGATCTTCTCTTTTGCACCTTATGTTAGCTCCACTGATGTGAATGCAAAAAAATGTTAATGTAACACCAGTTTATATGCTTAAATGGGAGACAAAAATTAGCATGTTGAGAGGTCATAAATATGGAATCATTTCACTAAGGTACTTGGTGGATAAGAGCAAAATGTAATTATTGAGGGTTAACATTTAAGGCGGATACTAAATCTAGAACTTCTAGTATTTGGAAGCACTTAAAAGCTTGTTATGCATATAAGAATACAACGGTTGATGAAAACCAAGCAATACTCACTACAGAAAACAATGATGTTGGTATTATGTCTATGGTATTTGATAAAGAACAGTGTAGAAAAGCATTTGTTAAGATGATTATTATTGATGAATTGGCCTTTTCCTTTGTGGAAGATGTGGGTTTTCAGGAATTTGTGCATCGACTTTGCCCTAGATTTGAGGTTTCTTCTCGAAAAATGATTGATGGAGATGTGCTCCATTTCTACCATGAAAAAAATGAATCATTGAGAATTAAATTTATT
>CAIGRL010061579.1:0-14138 GCA_903798325.1 Fraxinus xanthoxyloides | reverse complement strand
GGAAACATATCAATTACATAAAATTGTACAATTTAGGGCGTGTTCGGTAAAGATTAAAATCGAATTAAAATTGAAAAACTAGCCGTTATTATTGACTTTTATTAGACGAGTGAGACTCAATAACGTTTATATTTTCGATTTTAATTGAATTTTAAACACGATTGAACACGCCCTTAGTTTCTCTAAATAGTTGGCTGCAAATTCTGCAAATCATTGGTCTTAATAGGCTTGTCTAGCTGAATAGTTAGCTGCAAATCCTAAAAATCATTGGTCTTAATGGACTCGTACAATTGACAAAAAAAATTCCCTACTATTTAAATAAACAAAAAGAAAATTGACAAAACAAGAAATAAAACATAAAATTTAGTGGAAACTCCCAATCCTTTTAAAAAGTACAAATAGATCCCACCTAAAAATAAAGGAATTATAGAGATGGAGAAGAGTTGGTTTGGAAATATGAAGGTTTACCATTTACCTAAAAAGAAAATTTAAAGTGGGACGCATCAGTACTTTTTGAAAAAATCTAACGCCTTTTACTGCAATTTTTAAAGTGGCAACGGAGTTGGTAAATGTCCGTACAATTCCGCAAACTTATGGACTGTGACAAATAATAAAATAGATTTATCAAATCCGAATATTTTCCCATAGAGACTACTATCTATTATAAATTTTTAAACTAACATAATTTCAATTAAAATTAAAATGGTAACTAATTATTAAATCAATTTGTGTTTTCTAAAAAAGTTCTAATACATTAAATAACACAATCGAATTAACACAATAGATGAGATTATGCGATTAAGTAGTTAAGATTTCTAATTTCACCTGGGTTATTGAACATAAATCTAATTCTAATTCATTCAACCATTTTTCATACGTGTCAACAATCAAATTAACCTAATGTAGTTAGTGATATCTCTCAAACAACATTAATCATATTCATATGTCCGAATGTACTATATCTCTATATAAATTCATACACATATGAGCTCCTTAACCTATAGGAATCCAATATGGATAGCATAGGCTACAAATATCTCCTGATCTCTTATAATACCTATATTATTTATTGCACGAGCTAGAATCATACATCATATCTTGGTCTCAGTATTATCCCTAAATCAATTAATTGTTGCGCAATCAATTGAAACAATAAACACACAACAATTAATTAACACTTATTAAAGTGTCATGAAAATCTTGGAACGAAACTTATATTAAAAACCTTAAACTACACCATTCATCCTAACATAAAAGGTATTTAACCACTCATAATGTTGAAATCAGAAAAATAGAAGTCGGAAAACATCGCCATGCTTAATTACATTCAACAAGATAAAAATCCCTCGAGCTAAATGTTATTTTTTGCTACACAAAGGAAACGGACATACAAGAATGTGTAAGATTTATAAAGATTTGCTTCAAGGTGAGGCCTTCTTTCATAGACACCAAGCTTCCATTCGCCATATTGAATCTTGATCTATAGTCTTCAAGCTTTCAATCCCCATATTATATTTGTTATACTATAGGGTAATTAGAACATAACGTTCCCACCGTAGTTATTACAAAAATGTTTCTACCTTTCATTTTTTGACATTTTCACCGTTATTTCCATATTTCAATGCTCAAAATGTCATTTTCACTATTTTCTCAAGTAAAAATTGTGAAATGACGAATATACCACTCTTTTTAAATAAAACAAAAATAAAAAGAATTAATTGTAATTATAGTCCTTTTTTTTAAAAAAGTGCAAATAAGTCACAAATAAATTATTAAAAGGGTAATAGTACATAATGTCCCTATCTTTCATTGTTATTGCGAAAAACGTCCATACATTTTTTGATATTTTCAACCTTAATTACATATTTGATTACGCAAACCAAAATTTCTATCCATTTTCATCCAATTTCTCAATAAAAGTTGCGAAATAACGAATATAATCTCATATTTAAATTAGTTAATCCGTTACCAATGAAAAAGATAAAATGTGACCAAAAAATAATGTGTGACCTAAAAAACTATTAATTTGTGATCGATAATTTGACATTTGTGACTGTTTACTAAGTTGTGACTTATAATATCTGTATCTTGAGGTGTTTTAATTTTTTATTTGTGACCGACGAGTAAATTGTGACATTTGAAATTTTTGAATTGTGACATAAAATTTGTGATCACAAATAATAACTATGACCTTTAATTAGATAATGTACACCTCAAAATCAAATCAAGGTTACAAGTTTTAGAATTGAGCAAGAAAAAACCAAGAAAACAAAATTCCTCTCGTGCAAAAGTTGTGGCTGGAGCAACTATATATAAATGATGGTACACGGCTAGAATTTTGCCCCTAATTCCATCCAACTTCAGATTTTATTTTGACCAGTTTTTAATATACAATAATTATATTGACACCATAATTTAACTTTATTAAAGGTCCCTAACTGTTATTGTCATTTTTATACCCTGACTATTCTTCATCATATTATTAGCCTCAGTTTTTCATTGATTAGTATATCTCGTATCTTCTAACGATGGCTCCATCAAAAAATTGTTAAAGAGCACCAAAATACTTATTTGCCTTTACATTTCTAAATAAATAAAAACAATAATATGAAAACGCAACTAAATATTTATCCTTTATTATAAAACACATTAATAAATTATTTTGCACGAAAATCATCAAAGACATTATGTGCTAAATAATAGAAAGTAGATAGTAAGAATACGATGGAAAAATTGGGGACATAAGTGTGAAAATAGAAAAGTGTTAGATTAATCTATAATATATTAAGGGTAATTCCATTTGTATAGAAACATTTCAATAGAAATGCACCAGAATACTTATAATGTTGTGGGCCCCACCACATATTTAAAAAAAAAATTGCAGGCCCCACATGGTGTGAGTGTTCTGTGGAATTTCTGGTGAATATACTTCTTTACATGAAGCAGCTCTCATATATTAAATATCATATCAAGTGAGATTAATTTTTTAAACAATTGTAGCCCTACTATGGTTCAATTATTTGAATAATACCTTATTTTTCATTTTTAATAGGTATTTAATTTATTTAATAATTTAGTTACTCTCAACGTAAATGTACATTCAACATATTCATTTTACCTTTGTGCTTTCATTAATGTATGAATTTCCCATTATTAATTCTCAATTAATTAACATTCATATTGGTTTAATTAATATTTATCTCTATTTATGTATTTTAGTGTTATTAATTATAATTATAAGTTAATTAGAATTTCACATTCAATAATACATTTTATTATTCATGTTCATGTATACTAATTAACATCAAGTTTTACTTAATTGAAAATGAATTAACATTTATTGTCACGTATATATTGTTTGGTGTTAATTATATATTAATTAACATTTATACATATTTAAATATTATTTTTACAATACTTATACAATATTTCATAATAACGTGTAATGCACGTTCAATGTTGATCGGTTAAATTAAAATGTGTTGTATTTCTACAAAATTTACCCTTTAATATTTATAAATATTAATTACTTAAAAGTCATTTATCTATTTATTATTTATAATTTGAAGAGTTGAATGTTCAGCCATGGATTTTTCTACGGCGAATAAAATATAGATGGATGACAAACGACTAAAAAAACTAATTAAATTATGAAAATGTCAAAACAGTAATTCAACGATAATTTCAAATAATGAAAGTATCTTACCTAACATGGGATAAAGTGCATGTCGTCAAACCATATCTTAATTATGTTTAATTATTTAATCTGAAGCCAATTGCCAGACGCATTCATTATTAATCCCTCAGTCCGACCGACATTCTTCTAGATTTCAACAATTAATCTCAAATTAGCAACATAATTACGTATTTCTCCATTATTATTTACTATCTTCAACAATAGAAAAAAGAATAATAATATTATTTAACCGCCGTAAACATATACCAAGTGCATATTTGACATATATTAATTTATTTTTCACCCACACATTTATAGAATGAGAAATTTCACACGTATATCATTTTTTTTCAATTTTTTAACCACATATTCTCCTATAAATTCTATTCAAAACTCATTTTTTCTCAATTAATAAGAATCAAACAAACTCTAAATAATATTTTTTTTTTTTTTATAATTTAGTTCATTAAAATGCATGATAGCTTACCACCCTAGCTTAGTGAATATTATTGTTAATGATAAATAATATTATTCAATAAAAAAGGTATGGAAAAAATTGTTAATCAACCTGAGCCCCTATTTGACGATCAGTATTTAGGGAAAATAGAATTTTGAATAATAATTTTTAGGAGAAGGTGTTGTTAAAAAAATAGAGAAAAAATTTAGATTTATGTGCAAAATATTTTATTGTGTGAATATATAATTGAAAATAAATATATAATTATTGTGAAATAGGAAATAAATATACCCAAACGTCCTTACATCTTGTTTCGTAAGACAATATGACAATATGCATATTTTGGAAATGGGTAATAATATTATTAGTCAACGACTGCAAGTAGTAATAAATATATGATTGTTATTTGATGTATTAATTTCTTATAATTACATTGTCTCAAATAATAAGTTACCACATATGATAACTACTATAGTCCTTGATTATAAATAACATTACACGAAAATATTTATAAAAAACTTAAATTATAAATAAATAAAAATAAATAGAATAAGTGATTTATAACCTTCCCAAATGTGTAAAAATGACTTGAACATGAAAATAAAAAATAATCATTTTTGTATAATGTATAATTTGCTCATTTAGCCTCTGTTTGGTACACATTAAAATTTTCATTTTTATACTTCTACTCATTTTTAACCACATTCTTTAATAAAATAATATTTTACATCACATCAATAATTTTTGATTTTTTTTTCAACAGTACATTCTTCATTAACGTACTATTTTAGAATACGTTATTTCAAAATAATGTGGTTCAAACACNAGTCCTTGATTATAAATAACATTACACGAAAATATTTATAAAAAACTTAAATTATAAATAAATAAAAATAAATAGAATAAGTGATTTATAACCTTCCCAAATGTGTAAAAATGACTTGAACATGAAAATAAAAAATAATCATTTTTGTATAATGTATAATTTGCTCATTTAGCCTCTGTTTGGTACACATTAAAATTTTCATTTTTATACTTCTACTCATTTTTAACCACATTCTTTAATAAAATAATATTTTACATCACATCAATAATTTTTTTTTTAACCATACATTTCTCCATTAATCTACTATTTCAGAATACATTCTTCCAAAATAACGTGGTTCAAACACGCCCTTGTCAATAAATTTATCAGTTCCCCTTTCAAAATACTAAAATCTATTCAGACCTCTAACGAACCAACGAAACTGAAAGCAAAGAGAAAGATCAAGAAACCTTCCAAAATCAAAATCTTCGAAAAGTCCGTAGTCTCTCTCTATATATTTCGTATGTATATCTTTTGTACTTTCTCTCTCAAATAAATCATTACTGCTGTGTGTGCTTAATGGGAAGAAGAACGAGAGGTACAAGAATCAAGAGATTATTGGAATTTTTTCAAGCATGAAGAATTTCATAAAAAACCCAAAAGAAATTCTGTTGCAATTCTCCAGATGGATCTCGGATCTTGACAGGAGGCTCCTGCTTTTAATCCTTTTACCCATTTCACTTTTTATCTACGTTTCTCTCTCGTCAATCAACGCCAACACCAGCAGTGTAACAGTCTCGTTTTCCAATTTTGGCCCTTTCAAATCCATATTCAAGAACTACTCCCCCATCAGCCATGACGATGATGTACAGAACGAGACCCAGCCCGTGCCTAAGAAAGGGCCGAGGATTGCGGTTTGTTTAGTTGGCGGGGCTAGGCGATTCGAGCTCACCGGACCGTCCATAGTGAAGAGGATTCTCAAAGTTTATAATAATTCCGATCTCTTTCTTCACAGCCCGTTGGATTCGAATACTTACAAGTTCACGCTTCTGAAGAAGGCGCCCAGAATCGCCGCCGTAAAAATCTTTCAGCCACAACTGATTCCGGAGACCGAGTCACAGCTCCGAGTCCTCACTTCTCAGAACTCGCCAAATGGCATACAGGTACATTTACCAGATCCACTTTTTTTTTTTTGTCCCCTTGTGTTTATTATTGCAAAAAAATAAGCAAATTAAAAGTTAATTATCATCAACCCTTTCATTAATTACATAATTGAGCCATAAATTAATGCAATTTGAAAAAAAAAAAAAAAATTCATTGTATAATTCATTGTTTAGTTTTCAAATATTTATGAGAGTGTAGTTATTGTTGGTTGTGAGAATAGAAAAGTGGCAAATGGCAAAATCCAATTAGATGGGATTGTGTAGTTTTGGCTACCAGTGTGAAACGTCAATCTTGCAAGTGTTCTTTTTCTAGCCGACCGTACTGCAAAATTTAAATTCAAACGTCAATCAAAGCTAAGATGCGGTTGTCTAAACTTTGTTGTCTGTATTCGGCGTTTCTTTCAATATTCTGGATCCGCCATTGGTGTCCTGTTGTGGTTAAATTTCCATTTTTTGTTTATTGATTGTTACTGATATATGGGATTTTGGTAAGAGTGGGAATTCGTTTTTTGTTTGGTTTTCTGATCCGAGGTTATATCTGGTTGGGAAGGTAATGTGTTCTTAATGAGTTGAATTTATGTGTATGCTAATAGAAAAATCAAGTTTCATCGGGACCAGACCTAAATTTTTACGGTGGAGTCTAGGACTATATTAAACTTGTGTAGGAGGATTGAAAAACCGTTCATTTGGTACGCAACATTAAACATTAATTAGGTTTTTGTATCAACATCTGAGACTGGACAACGTCATTACATAGACGATATTATGTGCATCTACATATTCGTCATATTTTCCTAGCACGTTTAGTACGTTAGATTGGATATGAGAACTACTAAATTTCGTGGATCATGCCCTTCAATTGCTACGGTGCCATTTCATCTAATCAAATCTTCTTTCTCCCCTTGTAGGGCCTGTTGCAATATTTCAATCTGGTAGAAGGATGCCTAACAATGATCCAATCATACCAAGAAAAGAACAACTTTACGTATGACTGGATTATCCGAACCCGAGTTGATGGGTACTGGTCCAAACCGTTGGCCCCCGATAACTTCATCCCGGGTCAGTACTTAGTTCCACCAGGTTCCTCTTACGGTGGCCTAAATGATCGTTTTGGCGTCGGCGATGTCAACAGCTCGATCGTTGCACTTTCAAGACTTTCAATGGTTCCCGAGCTCGACTCTGCCGGGTTCACACAGCTTAACTCAGAAACCGCATTCAAGGCCCAACTCACGACTCGAAAGGTCCCTTATGTTACCAAACCCCTTCCGTTTTGTATAGTAACAGATCGTCAATATGACTTCCCCCCGGCCCGTTTTGGTGTTCCGGTGGCAGCGTTGTCTAGCCCAGGCGCATTAAGTGGAGCTAAATGCAGGCCTTGTACGCCGGTATGTACTGGGTCGTGTGTTGGGCCTATAATGAGTAGGCTTGACAAAGGATGGAGCTGGACTGAATGGGCCAACAACACCGTAGAGCTTTGTGATGCCCATGATAAATGGGAAAATGGGTGGGAGAAAATATTTGATAGGGTGGCTGGGAAAAAGCTAGCCGCGGCGAGGAAGGAAGTTTGGTCCCTGAAAATCGAGCAGTGTATCAATGATTTTGAGAAGTTGAGAAATCGGACGGCCAGTTGGGAGACTCCGGCAGTGGCTGAGATTTGTGGGCTTGGTTTGAAATCTAGATGAGAGCAAAATGAAAAATGTGGGGATGGGTTTTTACTCAAAAGTGCATATTTTTTTAATTTTTTTTTTTGGCCTTTAGGCTCATTAGCTTAGAATTTATATTTTACATATAATTACAGTATTGTATAATATTCCTCAATGGCATTATTCTTTACGCCGAAAATGGCAGAATTTTCAAGTGATTATGAATGATATATGTACATTATAAGTTGTTTGAAAATAGTATTTCTTTCATAAATGATCTGTATTAAATAAAAAAAACAAATTATTCATGTTGTGCGTATAAGTTGAAATGGGCTTCTCGTTCTTAGTGGTGGCAATCGGCTCGTAGGCAGTTCGGGCTTTTCAAATGATGAGCCCGAGCGCGAGCCAGCCGCCCACTCGGGTCGCCCACATGCGAGCGGCTCGTGGGTTTTTCCAGGCAACCTTGAGCCTGAGCCACGAGCCTGTCTAGAACAGTGACCGAAACGATCACTGAAAAAAGAGGAAAAAATAGGCAAAATATTGTGATCATTTTAAATTGATTCAAACAGGTCGTCTGGTCGATGGAAATGCAGAATCTAAAATAGTGTGTAAATACTGTCAATAACAATTGGCATGACAAAAATGTATTAGAACCATCAACTCAACCATCACTACAAAGCATGTGCGCCCAGACATGATCTTCTTCCTACCGGTCAAACATAACTGCAATTTAGTAGTCTAGGCACTTTAACATGGAATACAAGCATGGATGATCAGTCTTCTTCTTCCTATAAATTATGAATTTTCTTAATGGTTCAATACTTACCCCGTCATCTTTTATGGTGTTGACTAGAACACAAATAAATCTTGTTCTTTATTCTTTTTCATATGTATGATCTAGTACTACTGTACATCTGTGCTAAATATAAATAATCAAAGAGAAAAATGTGAATGATTCCTAGAAAATAGGTGCTACGTAGGAATAACTTAAACTCTTATACGTTGATTTATAAATATTTTTATTTCATCTGAAAATTATTAGTTATCATTCGGATTCCGAAATGCCTCCACTTGTGAAATCAATTATTATATGAGATTGAAAATTATCAGTTATCATACCTGTCAAACATAACTGTAATTTAGTAGTCTATGCATCGGTTCTATTACTACGCTACTTTCTATGTGGATGTATTCGGAGGAGAAAGCTCAAACGAGAATGATGAAGTTCGTTATCGCTAGTGAATTGCCTCTAGCAATAGTGGACAACCAACATTTCCTCTCGGACGTGAAAGAATATCCTCAACCGAGGTACGTTGGAATAAATTGAAACATCTTCGTTCAAATACAATAGAATATTTCATTCATACAAAGAAACTATTGATTACCGATTTAGAAAAATATTGGGGGTGTTATATCTTTAATTTCGGATATATAGGAAGAGATTAATGAAAAAATGTTATATAGTTGCAACTGCACACTACATAAACCCACCTTGGTGTATGCATAAAAAAAATATTGCTTTTAAAATTATTGAATTCCCTCATAACGCTAACATATATAACACTATTATGAACATTATTAGAGAATGTCGTCGTGGGAGTAAAATTCGTTCATTTACATTCGACAACGCTAGTGATAATAAGGTAGTTATCGATAAATTGTGCAGAGTATTGCAGCTCGATTTCGGTGGTTATTTGTTTCATATTTGATATGTGTGCCATATTTTTAATTTATTAGTACAGAATGGTTTGAAACATATTAAGAATGAAATTCAAAGAATTAAGGATGCACTAGTGTATATCATGATTTCACTTAGTAGAAAATAAGTATTTGAGAAATTTTGTACTGAATCTGGGGTGACGAATATGAAATCATTTATTAGTGACGTAAGGCATATATGGAACTCTACTTACTATTATTAAAATCACGTGAAGGCTTTGAACATTTAATAACTAAATTTTATAGCAATAGACATATTAGAAACGATGATGATACTGTTTTGAATGAATCCGATTGGGTTTCACTTATTGACGACATGCAATTTCGACATATTTATATTGCAGTTGAAAATGACTGTCTTGTAGTCATTCACGAACATTAATGCTCCAACATATCTTCTTTCAGTCGGCTCGTGACCTCGGACAAAACCCTCTTAACTGCAATAAAAGTAGACTTCAAAGCTGCAGTGTCAACCAGAGGTGTTAGCAGGTCTTTTGCCATCTCAAAAATCACTCGTCATCGTCGTTCATACTTTCGCCAAAATTCAATTACTTCTTCTGAATTTTTCTTAATTGTTTTGTTATTAGCCATATTATGATTGAAGCAATTAATTAATTCAACAGGCAATGCATTTGGACTTGCATCTGATGTTTGATTACATGAGGTAAATAAACTACTACTAAAGGAACCACCTGCATTTGCATAATATCTATATGAGTTAATGCCTTCGAATAAAGTTAATACTTCAACGTCGTCTTCTGGTATATCAGTGGGACGAGTAGATGTAGAGGGCACCCGATTAATATTTGTACTTATTCATTCTGCATATGATTCATAAATTTTAAATAAAGTTTGTTCTAAATTTCTATAAGTGATAGGTGTATTAAAGTCATATCTCTTGAAAATTGATCAATTACAAATTTAGATCCATGATGCAGCTAACGAAAATAATATAGACAAGTCTTCTCAATATTTTTAAACTTTAATTCCATGAAATATGTAATTACACTAAAATTGGGGTCATTTTTATATCTATGAAAAGCCCTAACAATTATATAAAGATGTTCAAGTACCATTTAACTAGTGAGATAGTAAACTTCAAACAAAATATTTGTAGAATCATAAAAACTTGTCAATTTTTTTTTTTTTTAATTTCAAAAGCTTATTTAATTTAACCATATTAATCAAAATTTGTTGTTTTATAATACTTTTATAATTTTTTAAAAAAATTGTACACGTAACGAGTTATTCGTGTACAATTTTTAACTCTACCTGGATAAATGCATCTTTGTCTCTTACAATCAAAAAGTCATTGTGGAAATATGCAATTATTAAAAATTCAAAGTGAAAATTAGGGAATTTGACCAAGTCAATTTTAAAAGTACGCCCAAAAGATAATGAATGCAACTGTGCAATATATGTTACCTTTTAAATCAACAAGGACCATCTTTCAAGCACAACGATTTTTTGAAAACCATCTTATTTACAAAAAAACTAATATTTCTTTGTACATAGATAAAACTATCCCCACGTACAAAACCAACAACTTAAAATTTCAAAAAGAAAAATTATGTTTTTGTACAGGCTACACTGTGACTTTTGTAGATCAATCACTGGTACTTAAAAATGATACTTGAGCAAGCATAATCATCCTTGAAAAAACATGCAGAATTTTCAAATTTTTATCTCCATAATGATGGAAGCCTAAGCTCCCAAGGACCAAGATATTTGATTTATTTATGTTGTAAGTTACAGGTACCATCGTGTTGTCACTCAATGCAGAACGAGTTGAGGTGACTGTGATTCCAATTTGATTGTGATTTGTCATCCAAATATGATTGTTATTCCAATTTGTTACTTTGGTAATTTCGAATTGGATGAAAAGATTGATTGGTATGAAAATTGACGAGTGATATGCGTGGTGTATTCCAATTTCCTTAACATCGAACACATCATATGCGAAATGTACCATGATTTACAAAACAACCTGAAAGTCGATATCTCTCAGTACGATATGAAATTGAAATTTCAATTCAACAATTATTCATTCATTCTGATTCCACCTATAAAGGTTGCTTTCGATGTTAAAGTGAATTATCTATTTGAATTGAATAAAATGCGCACAACTCCTCATTGCGTGACTTTAGTGAGGAAGAATGTCACTCAAAGTAAGTGATTTTCAGGACACAATGAAATAGCTCGTGACGATGATGTGGTTATTCGTGAGATAGTTGTTCATCCTTGTGATCTTGTTGTTACACATAAAACTTCATCGATAGTTCACAACAATGAGAATGACAATAAATTTATAAATGAGGATCTGGTTGCTTATCCCATCAGAGACATGAGTGGGCTAGGAGCGCAGGGGCTGGATTGAATGGACCTTCATCTAATTCTTTGTGAGTGCTTCATAATGATGAGGATTTGTATGTTGAGCAACTGTTTAAAACAAATAAAGATTCGTGGAAAGCTACACACCGAATTGTACTGAAATACAACTTTGAGTTCAAAGTAAAGAAATCAAACAAGTCATTGTTGACAACAGTCTATGTCGACGAAAGTTGCCATTGGCGTTTACAAGCAACGAAGACGAATACGAATGAGTTATTTGTAGTTCACAAGTATACACGAGAACATACTTACGGAGTGAGAATTTGTCGAAATGATCACAGATAAGCCCGAGCACGGTTTATTGATCGACAAATAATGCACAAGTTAGGACCCACGGACCATTGAACATCATTAATGACGTCCGTCGAGAGCGTGGAGTGGTCATAAGCTACCAAAAGGCTAGGAAGGTCAAATAATGTGCGTTGAAGGACTTAATGGGCTCAACTAAGGAGAGATATGCTAAATTGGTCTAGTATTGCCATAACATAGGTACAACTAATTCTAGCTCTGCATTTTTATTGAGACGGGGGCGAGAATTGCTTTAAACTTTTTTTTCATGACTCTTGGACAATGCATTCGGGGATTTCGAAATGCGATGCGACCCTTAATTTTAATCGATGGTAAAACTCTGAAAGCTAAATACAAAAGCAAGTTAATTATTTCTATGTGTCAAGAGCTAACATCTAGATTTACCCTCTTGCATTTGGCATAGTCGATAGCAAAAATAATCTGTCAATGTGTTGGTTCTTCACAAAGTTGAAGGAAGTAATTGGGGAAAGTCGAGGACCTTGCCTTCGTAACTGATCGGGGACTATCTATAATAAATGATATCGGTAAAATTTTCCCGAGGCACATCATGGGCATTACATGTACCATATACAAGATAACCTGAAGACTAACTATCAGGGCAAAGACATCGTTTCATTGTTCATGAGAGTAGCCGAAGCTTATAGTGTTGAAGATTGCAATAAATTTATGGTGGCAATAGGAAATAAATCATCACTGACATGGGATTATCTACCAATAATGGGTTTTGAACATTGGAATCGATCACATTTAATAGGATGTCATTACAACATGATGACGCCAAACAATGCGTAGTCCCAGTACATTATCCAAGAAGGATCGAGAGTTACCAATTTTCGTAATGATTTAAAGCATTTGTAACAAGCTACAACAGTGGTTTCACGACCGGCGAGAGTAATCACAAAGTTGCACGAGCTTGCTAACCCCAGCTCAG
This sequence comes from Fraxinus xanthoxyloides, assembly GCA_903798325.1. Classification (NCBI taxonomy): domain Eukaryota; kingdom Viridiplantae; phylum Streptophyta; class Magnoliopsida; order Lamiales; family Oleaceae; genus Fraxinus; species Fraxinus xanthoxyloides. Next base: position 1,044 of record CAIGRL010061579.1, on the reverse strand, counting down.
GAGGATAAACTGATGCGAACCCACATAGCAATGGTAGCTACGAAAGCCACACAAGATTGATTCAACCCAAGAAAGCTAAGAAATCAATGTTTAAGTATGATTCAAAAATATTGAATCAAGGAACCAGCACAATTGCGGATAATATGTTGATCTCGTGATTACAAGACTAAAAAATCTCACTCGATGTGTTTCAACGCCACAAGAAGTAATATTGATAAGTTCACAATTAATTTAATGAAGAATGAGAAGAAAACAATATGTCTTGCATTAAAATCTCTTAAATTGTGTGTTTTACAATGAATAGAAAGAGTCATATTTATAAGGATCCCATAAAAACTAGCTAGAAAACAGAATTAAGTCTCAAAAGATATAAAAAAATATCAAGAGTTTTAACTAAAATAGAAGATTACGTGAATTTAAAAAAATAAGCGTCTAGAATTGCACTATGCAACTATGCAACGACTAGGCTTCTTGCATACAGTAGCATGGGCCAATTGACAGTCTTCAATTTTGATTCGGTATAGAGGCATGCGGCCCACCCAACTTTGTATTATGTGGTTGCATAGCAATCCATCGTGCCTCCATGTTTTGAGTTCTTGATTCCAAAGCATTCCAACACATGTATGCTCCCATGTCCAATATAGAGCTTGGTGTTTGGCCTGTTAACTTCACCCTCTTGGACTCCATAGCTTGAACGAGTGATTTCATGGCTTCATTGACTCTATCTGATCTCGAATTTTCCCTTAACCTCTTTTCTACATACATCAACCCCCGATAGTTTGTTGCCTTTCCTTGGATCACATCATAACCTCTTTTTTCGAAAGGATTCAACCTCGAATCTACACCTACATCAAAGAGAGAAAGACCAGAGACACAAAATGAGGCCCTTAAACTTATCTTTAAGATCTAAATTGTAGCCATTGGTTTCAATCATTTCAATGACATGGAATGGTCCATTTACTCTAGGGTGGAATCTTGATCTCTTTTGCATTCAAACAATCTGTTTTCCCTCGAATACTGTATGCCTCTTCCTTTTGCTACCTT
>CAIGRL010061572.1:0-14413 GCA_903798325.1 Fraxinus xanthoxyloides | reverse complement strand
GACTTAGGGCATAACACTTGCATACATACTATTATCACAGATGAATGCATGAAGAAAACGGACTAACAACAAATCCAATTAAAAAGTGATGCTGCAAATTCAATCGACCTCATATTGAAAAATTGAATATCATCAAATAGTTGTAAAACCATAACTGAAAGCATATAGTTTCAATTGAAATGCGATTATAAAAATTGATTATTGCAAATTACCTTAGGAAAAGAGGTACAAGAAATACTTTTAGAGTCTTAGAAGTTTATAATTCTCATAAACTTTTTAAATCTCTAAAGCATAATTGAATACACCCCCTAAAGTTTAAATTCAAAAAATAAAAAATGATGAAGTTAAAATTTTAATTTACAAACTAACATTGTACATGAAATCGTAAGCTTTCACGTCCGTAATTTAAAAGTTCGAAATAATCTTAAAAAAAAAAAACAAAAAACAAAAATAGTTAGTCCATCTATTGGAGGCTTTATCACATCTCACAGGTGCTAATACAAGTGGCTCCATACAAGACACATACACTACATGTCATCAGCTCTTACCTGGCTAGGAATACTAGAAGTTTTATTTGTTTTGTTGTGCCGTACATTCTGTTTGTAATTTTCAATTCATTCAAATAATACAGAGCAAAGCAATTCCTTTTTCTTACATGGTATCAGAGCTCTAGTGTTAATCATTCGTGTATTTTCCCCTTCATTACCATGGAAGATCAATTAACAGATTTTCAAGCTACGGCTCCTGCTGAATTTAGTTCTGTTGCTCCAAAATCAAAACTCAATTCTTCTTTCCTCAATTTCATTAACCCTGATAATCTTACCGAGTTGATCGTGGGGATAAAACCATTGTTATAATTGTTGCTGATTTATTGATAGCCGACAATTATGTCACATGGTCACAAGCTATGCATCAAGCTTGGTTTTATCCATAGAAGCCTTGATAAGCCAACTAATCCTGCAGATCCTTTATTCGATGCTTAGGAAAGATGCAATGACATGGTCGTATCCTAGATACAGAATTCTATCAGTATTGCAGTAAAGTCCAGTGTTGCCTTTGTAGATGATGCACAAGAAGTGTGGAATGAGCTCCAACTTCACTTCACTCAGCAAAATGGGCATCGAATTTTCCATTTGAAAAAAAAAAAAATCTAGCAAGCCTGCGACAAGAGAATGAATCTATGAGCATTTATTTTGGAAAACTCAAAACTTTATGGGATGAACTTACTGTCTACGATCCCATACCAGTTTGTACCTATGGAAAATTGACTGTCAGTACTGAGAGATATCACAGGGATAATGCCATTTAATTTCTCATGGGTTTGAACGATAGATATGCAAATGCTAGAGACCAGATTATGCTCCTTGATCCAATTCCCCATATCAACAATGTCTTTTCCTTATTCAACAACAAAAGCAACAACATATCATTGTTTTTCCCTTCCCAAATCCTAAGACTATAGCCCTGATTACCAAAACCACCTATTCTAATTGCAAACCTACTACTAAACCTCTTTTGAATGGAAGAAAGGAGAGACCATATTGTAGTCATTGCAAAATACAAGGACACACTTTTAACATTTGTTTCAATATAGGCAATGCACAAGCTCCTCTTTGCACTTACTGCAGCCACATTGGTCATACTACCCTCCAAATCATAAGTTGTTCAAAGGAAAGGACACCAAACCCTGTGCTAACCAGATCAGTTCATTAAACGATTTCACTGCGTAGGAAATTTGTGAGGGCAAAATGAGCTTCAATAAGGAACAATATCGGCAACTAATGTCTTTACTTCAGCACAAGGATCTCTTCATTACTGGTCCCTCTGTAAATTATGCACATGTCATTCATCAACCTGCTTTTTCCGAACCTAAGGCTTCCAAAATATCTAGTATTCCTCAATGTTTTACCTCCTTTAGTCATAATTCTCCATCCTTCACTAATAAACCTTGGATAATTGACTCAGGCGCAACAGACCACATGATCTGCAACACTTCTCATCTTTCTTCCATGGTGCTTATATTCCCGTTACGCATTTGGGTAATGTGCAACTGACTAAAACCATTTTCCTTACAAATGTCTTATGTGTACCAACATTCTCATTCAATTTACATTCTGTTAAACGACTTATAGAATCTCTAACTTGCTGATTGATTTTCTTGTCCAATTGTTGTTTCATCCAGGACCACTTTTCATGGACCACGATTGTGATGGGTGAGCTTAAGAATTGCCAAATGAATATAAAAGAGAAAAGAAGACATAGGGGAAAAGGATCCGAATCAAATCACTCCCGAATAGAGAATATGTAATTTCGTTTCTTTCAATTTTCCTTACAAAACTTTCAATTGATTTGTGTGCTTGCACCTCTTGGAGGCATTTTCGCTTTTCATAAATTGTAATCTTCATAAATAAAGCACCCCTCATTGGGACTTTGTCGTGAGAGGTCTGTTTCTTACACAATCATCTGAACCATTTTTTAATTGTTAGCGAGGCCCGACTTCCGCGCGAAACAATTTGGCATGCCCAATAGGACAATTTGGTTTTTAAAGATACGAAAAGGTGAAGTAGAATGCCTCGTAAAAACTCTGATAAGGAGCTAGCAAGCTAAGGAATAGTCTAGTCTATAATCAAACGATATGAGGAGCAGCAAAGTACTTCAGGAACAGAGATAAAGCCGTTACGAGCCAATGACAAAATTAAGTCCTCGGACCATTCGTACATTCTCCGTGAACTCACGCAAGATGTCGTTGAACAAGTAAATTTACGAAATGTTCATAACATGGAAATGTTTACTCAAAATGAAAATGCACTTTATGACAACATGGCTAAACAGCTAAATACTTTGAACAAAATTATGAATAATCTAGTAGGCCAAAATTTTCAACTAGTTATGCAAGTATAAGGAATTACTTTCAAGCCATGACAATTGCGGGAGATAATTCCCCAATTCTAAGTCCGAATCAAGGAATAGAACCATCATTTGGACCATCTACTTCAAACCAGGGTGTAATGGAATGGCAAACTTGAATAGTGGTAATGGAATATCAAACTTGGGGATAGCCTAAATAAGAGACAATGTCCAGACCCATGGGCAGAATACCCTACGAATTAATGATGGTGGAAATACTCAAGCCCCCGGTAATAATGGTTTGAATAACGGCGCTTTTGCCACAAACCAAGTACCAAACATTAGGCCTCAAATAATTCCATCAGCGAATCAACCTATAGGAGTTCCATATGATCACAACGCTCTGTTGAGGAATCAAATTACGGAGATAGTATAGGATCAAATGGCCTTTGGAATGTGTCCTTTTATTAGGCCTACTTACACAAAGCCATATCCTGATTGGGTAGATCAAGCTTATCCTTGGCCTAGAGGGTACAAATTACCAGAATTTTCGTTGTTTATCGGTCTGGGAAAGGTTTCAACCCTGAACATATAAGGCGATTCACACTGCAATGTGGTGAAGTGACTGATTATNGGCCTCAAATAATTCCATCAGCGAATCAACCTATAGGAGTTCCATATGATCACAACGCTCTGTTGAGGAATCAAATTACGGAGATAGTATAGGATCAAATGGCCTTTGGAATGTGTCCTTTTATTAGGCCTACTTACACAAAGCCATATCCTGATTGGGTAGATCAAGCTTATCCTTGGCCTAGAGGGTACAAATTACCAGAATTTTCGTTGTTTATCGGTCTGGGAAAGGTTTCAACCCTGAACATATAAGGCGATTCACACTGCAATGTGGTGAAGTGACTGATTATCATAAAATGAGACTATTCCCTAGTTTGTTAACAGGGGTAGCTTTCTCATGGTTCATTAATTTGTCAGCAAATTATGTCCAAACATGGCAACAATTGGAATAGCTGTTCCACGCTTAGTTTTACAAAACTGAATCTGAGGTTACTTTGGCCGATCTTGCGAATTTATGTCAATTGCCTAATGAATGGGCAAAAAATTTCATTCAGAGGTTTAAGAAAGCTAGGAGCAAACTTTTTGTGTCTTTGCTTGAAAAAGAGTGTTTTAAAATCGCTCAAAATTGTTTGAGTTTCAATTTAAAAAAGAAATTGCAGGATAGAGAATTTCCTGACCTTTTCCAAGTTGAGTGCTAACATGGTTAGAAATGAATATCTAATAAGAGAAGAGGAGCAAATGAAAAATTCTAGTAAAAGGACTTATTATAGAGACCCAAATTTCGACATTCATGTTGTTAATGACGTATATTATGATCAGACAAAAGTATGTTTAGCCTAATTGATTAAGGGAGATGCATATGCTAGTCCTATAATGGTTAAATTTAAAACGTTGGGCAAGAATGAGCATGTAAAAGATGAAAACAAAAATGATAGGACATTCTCATTTGACGTGACCAAAGCGAACCTTATGTTCAACAAATTGTATAAGGATAAGCAAATAAAGTTGAGCGACAAGCATAAATTGCCAGTCTCTGAACAAATCAAGGGTAAAAAATATTGTAAATGGCACAATGCATGGTCACACATGACTAATAATTGTTTGGTTTTCCGTCATGTATTACATGATGCCATTGAGTTAAGGCGAATCACATTTGAAGCTAAGAAGAAGATAGCAGTGGATGAAAATCCGTTCCCACAACCACTTAGGGTGAGTTGGTCACAACTGGTTTCAAAAATAAATTGCCAAAATTCAAGTTGGTGGTGGATGATAGAGAAGAAGACCCTAAGTCACGTCCTAATGTCTTTGAACATATTAAAGGAAAGGAATCTAGAAAGGACGAATGTATCATATGTACTAGATGCAAAGGAGAAATAAATAAAAGACTTGGGACGTGGCGATATCACCATCGTCTTGTCAGTGTGCCAAGCTTCCAACCCAGTGGAGGACGGAGTATGCCATTCTATGGGAAACCGTCTTTTGAGAGGCAGTTCAGACCGATAAACAATGGAAGAATGTTCAGGCCACAACCTCGCCAACCGAATGTATGACATTCATTCCAATATAATGCAGGAAGAGTTGTACCCTTTAACGAAATGACCAGAACCCAACAAAGACGTTTTCAATAGAATTACGGATGAATGATGAGACAACAGCAGGGATCATCACATCCTAAGGCTAACCAAAATGTCCTCAAAAATGATAAAGAGGTTAGTCTGGGTGAATTAATGGAGAAACTGTCAGAAAGTTCTTCTGGGAGATCAAAGTTTGAGCGTGGAAAGAAAGATGAAAATGAAGAATATCCAGGGCAATCCTTCACTATTCAATTTGGCAAACTACCTCCTATTAAAGTTAATGATTATATACTAGTCGACGAATTCAAAAGTAAGGAAACCGAGGAGGAGGAAAAGGAAGGCAATGAGGAAGAAGCATGTGTGTTGGAATGTGAAGAAGGTCAAACATCTCAAGAGGTATATGGTGAAGAGGAGGATGAAGGGATGACTGACATTGAAGAGGAAATTGACTTAGAAGCAGAGAAAAAAAAAGAGGAGTGTCGCGTAATACCTTATTGAAGCAACTGTATCGGAAAGGTGTCCGCGATGTAGATTTGTTGGGTGAACCATCTAGGCGTCATTTTGATTTCTATGTGTTACATGGGACACCTAAGAGAAAGGTGATAGTGCCTCGGGCTGAAAAATACGGGTCATCTCCAAAAAATATTACCTCTCCCTACGGGCTGGATAATCGAGGAAAAAGCACTAGAAGAGAGTAAGGATGAATCCCAGAAGTAGAAACTTAATGTGAAATATTGTTCATGGACTTGTCATAAGAAAATAAGTTAATGGAGGATAAAAAAAGAAGTGGAAATAGATGCAACTGAAAAGGTCATCTTTAAGAGACCAACTATGAAGTTAACCAAACATTTAAGACCATTGTATGTAAAAGCCTTGGTCAATGGTATACTTGTGGCAAAAGTACTCATTGACAATGGAGTAACCAAAAATACCATCTCGTCTGGAATGATGAGAAAATTTGGAAAGATAGAAAGTGACATGATCCAATAAAAGTTATGTTCACAAGTTTCAATGGTGGAGCAACTTTAGCTAAAGGAGTGATGTCACTGGACATAAATGTGGGAACAACCACCAATACCATAGTTTTCCTTGTGATAGATGGTCTTACTAGTTACAATGTACTACTAGGAAGAGATTGGATCCACGAGAATCGTTGCATACCTTCATCGTTCCACTAATGCCTAATTTTCTGGAACGACAAAGACAAAGCAGAGGTGATGCAAGCAGACCATAGACCATTTGTCGCAAAAGCAAACTAGGTGGAAAGATTCATGTACGAAGAAAATAATAGACCTGTCGGGTAGTGCAAGATGGAGAAGAAACTCAAATTGTTGCACTGAGCGAAGAGCCATTTTTGGTAGACATACTTACTGAAATGTTCAATCAAATGAGGCCAAACATAGTGGCCCTCGAAGAACTAGTAATTGGCAAAAAGATAATTAGGAACTCTAATGAGTTGTCAGTAACAAGAAAATATGACCGATATTCTGGCCTCTAAAGCCAAATTGATGGCTATCAATAAGGAATGTAAAGAAAAGACAAAAGAAGAAGTGGCATTGAAGCCATTGAGAAACAGATTAGTGGTGTTCGAATTAGAGCAGAACCTTGGCCCAGAAGTCAACGAAGTGGATTACTTAGAAGATGAAGTGCCTACAAGGAATTTGGACGATAAAGTAATGAAGATCACAAATCCCTAGCATGCCCAAGCACCCTTTGATAAAGGTGAACATTGGCGATGAATGGGGAAGATCGTCCAACATTTGTCAGCCAGATGCTTGGTCAAGATGCAAATGGCCAAAGAAGCACTCTCAAATAGCAGTTGCTTCACATTAATAACTCCATCTGGAGATCATGAATGGAGAGGGTATTGAGAAGACCTTCACTAAAGAGATGTTTCCTATACCTCCCATACCAATGAAAATATCAAGACACATGGCGAAATTGGAAAAAGAAAGATTCATTTCGGCTGAAAGAGAAAATAATTGATCTTTTGGATATGGAAGATCGATCATTTTGAATGTCAAATGATGGCACATATAAGTTTTAAAGGAAGTAAGGATGAAGACAAACAAATACATAACAAACACACAGCTTTATAGAGGTTTGAGGGCGAAGGGGCAGAAATACAAATGGCTAGATACATGCGTAGTAATCGAAATTAAAGGTCCAGATCCTAAATGGAAGACAAAATATCAAAAGTCTCGTTCCATGCAAAGATTCCACAAGGGAAAATATGCATGAATATGACATAAGGTTAGTAATTAAATTTTTGGAGAGTACTAACGATTAAAGAAAATGCCAATTATAAAGAATCAATGCAAAAGACATCACACGAATGAATAAAATGACTGTTCCATTAATAAAATTGACTGCCAATACATTTTAGCCAACGGTGGCCGCATTATAAAATTACAAGAACAAGTCAAAATGTTCATTACAACTTGCCCCAAGGAGAATGCATATGTTCTCTAAGTTTTCCTCATTCATCGCCCTGTTCAGTGGACAGCTCAGTCATTAGGTCCTCATCAACTTCTAGCTTTAAGTAATGCTCAACTAAAGATTTGCTTCGCTCAACTTCTTGAGAAGCAGTACGCTTTTTGGCGGCTAACCTAGCCTTGTAGTCATCCATCTTTGCCTGAAGTTCCTTAATCTCTACGGCCAGACTCATCATCAAAGAGTCTTCAACCACAACCTCAGAAGAGAGCTCGTTCAGATTGATCTTGGTCTTCTCAATCTCTTGAAGCAAAGACTCTTTTTCATTTACAGGACGGATGTACTGAGTCTTCTTGGCTTTCAACTCAACATTTCTGGCCATCAAAGAACTGATCTCTGAATGGATAATCTTCAACTTCAGCTTAAAATCAGACGAAATTTTGAGCGAAGGAAGCTTAAGAGCTTGAGCCATTTTTGCACTTAAATGCTCAAACTTATTTCTTTGGCTTGAAGCACTGGCCTTGTTGATATCCATATCCATGAAGGAAACATACTCAAGCACTGATTGCTTGAGAACATTCATGTTTTCTTCCGAGAATACACCAGATGAAGTAGAAAGACGACTGGCTGAAGAAAAACGAGAAGCAGCGCTTACCTTTACTTGTTCCCAAGAAGTGAACAAGTCCTGAATAGAGCGTAAAATGGCATCTGTGTCCTGTAAAGAAATTGCAAGCAGTTAGCATTTTCGTTATAGTAAATAAAGCAAAGATGAAAGATGAAATAGAGGCTACCTCGTCAGCAGCTTTGGAAATTTAGGGCACATCACTGGTTGATCCAACCACCAGTGGGGACTTCCCTTTATCTGAACTAGCAGGTTCTTCCACGACGGACAGATTTATGAGAATTTCTTCAAAAAGCAAGTGATAATGAGTTAAAGGCCAATAATGCGAATAAGGGAAAAGGCTATAAAATCTGTATTACCTTCCGGTTCGATGCATGGAGGGATCAGCACCCTGGGAAGGTGGAAGTTCTCCAATCGACTATGCGATCAAAGACTCTTGGCCTGTAGGTAAAGTCCCCTATCCAGATGACTTGGACGGAGAAGCTTTAGTGGAAGGTGGTAGAACAAGAATCGGTGAAGGTAGAGTCTTCAAAGGATAAATTGAACTCTTTTGAGAAATCCAGGTAAAATGTTAACATATGAAGGATTTTTCATAAAAGAACAAACTCTACATAAAAACACAAATTCAAATACCTTCATCCTGATGACTAGAGGGGTATCATCGTCATCATCCTCATCATCGGGTTAACTTAGCGAAGTTGAAGCTGGCTGTTTGCAGCTGGAAACATCATTAGTTGTCCCAGTTTGAGCAGATGAAGAGCCAGATGGAGTAAGATTCATTGCAGAGCGTTTAACGCAAGCCGGAGGGGACTTTGAAGGAGAACCAGGATTCTTGGTAACTAGAGGAATGGCAGAAATAGGAGAAACATAAGAAGCCCCTGGCCTCTCCAACAAGTGAGGAGTGCGGTTAGCATCAATTGTGAATAACCTATGCTTTACTGACGGTCGAAATTGTTCAAAAAGGGGATGGACAACAGAAGTAGGATTGAAATAGGCTAAAGAGAAGTCATCTGTCAAAAGGGTATTACAAGCATCGATGGCTTGTGCCTTTGCTTTACTGATGGTATGGAAGCGTTCAGTCAAATTCTTGGAAAAACAAGGAGGAATAGGCCACGTTTGGCCGAAACCAAGCTGGCAAGCAACAAATTGGAGAGTACATACCTCAACCCCTGCCTTAGCATTTGTCCCAGTCAAAAGGTCATGGAACAATTCCTTCCCAACCAAATATTGAGCCTAAATGGGCAAAAAGGTGCTCACACCATTCATGGTGGAATGAGGTTGTATATAAATTGGGACTTGGTGAGCAAAAAAAGGAAAGAAAGAGTTGAGTTTAAGGTATAAAAGATTTTGAAAACATATTAGATATATTTGTAGGGCTCAATTGATGGATGAATAGCTCATAACAGCTAACTGATCTAGGAGGGGTTAATGGAGTACCAAATTGTGGAAAATCTGCTCTCAACCACAACTGAGCGAGCCAAAGAGGTCTGCTGGCAGTAGGAGATGCACCATTCTGTAACTAGAGTTGAAGGGAAGCTATATGTCCATAAAAGGTAGCTAAGAATGATGAACAAAGGTTCAGAGACCTACCATGTGCTACTTCATGTGCTATTGGAAAGTAAGTCATAGAAGGTTTCAAGTTGGGTACATAAAGAACATATTTACAAATCTAGACTTGAAGAAAGGAAACACGTTCAACGTGGATAGGCTCAGCACCGGTACGGTTATAAAATTCTTGAATGTCTGAATAGGAATCAGTGAGTTTCTTTTCAAATTTTGGGGCATCAGCAGTAACCAAAAGGGCGGGAGAAATGGTATCGCTCAGAGGTGGAAGGTTAGCTAAGACTCCAACATCCCTCAAAGAGATGGACATTGAGCCAAGTAGGGAAACAAAAGTATTATATTCAGAAGACCAAAAACTTGAAGCGATAGGGAAAAGAACAGGGTCGTATATCGGGGGACGGAGAGCGATTTCTAATAAATCAGAAATCCTAGTGCGATCAAAAATTGCTTTGGTGAGGCTATGATTTACCATACGTACATGCCAAAGACGAAAGGTAGTATCAGTTTTGGATCAAGTGTGGATACCTCGTTTACTAATTGGTTTTAATGGAAAAGGATTCGTAAAAGGAGGATCTTGAGTGCAAGGGAACAACTGGCCTACCTCGGCTTGCCCCACAAAATCATCATCATTAAATGACGGGCCCAGGAAAAACTCGTTGAGATCAGGATTAGCTGGTGAAATTGCGGGATTTACATATGGTCTTATCAGTACCTGTTGGAAATCTTCGAAACTGGGGAAGTATCTGAAGAAGTCCTAGAGGTCGCCATTTGCTTTTCAAGGGTTTTTGGAGTATAAGTATGCAGAGAAGCGAGAAGATGAATAGTGATCTTTATAAGCAAAATGAAACATGGTAATGCAGAACGTGGGTACAATGGCGCGATAAAGTGGCATATTCTTTAGATTATAAGAGTTGCGTAATATCGCACCTTTTGGGATGTAGAAAGTCACCACCAAACAAAGTAATGATTGGAGTCTTTCGCGCTTTTTTGGACTTCAGGCATAGCGGGAGAGTGTAAATGATGAATATGGCATAAAATTAATAATTGATATTAATTTCGCCCTATCGGGGAGTAATTGTTGACATACGAAAATGAGGCCCGATTAAAATGGTCCAAAGAATGGAACCAAGTTAGGAAATTAAAAAGATATGCCCATCACCCAAGCCTGCTCGACGCCCAAGACGGAGTTATATAGGGAAAGTCCATCGTCACTCAAGTCAGTTGGTCGCCCAAGACCTGGGCGAGTATAGTATCATTATCGCCTAGGCCCGTGATATGCCCAAAAGCTGGGCGAGAGTAATGTATTGTGGATGATTTAAAAAGCAACGGTTATTAAAATAATTAATGGACGATCATATCATATTCCACGATCCGAGAATCTCGAAGGCAAGTAGTTAAGTGATGAGAGTAATGACAGCGGTTGAAGATGGTAGTTTATTGACAAGTTATCCAGTATGGAAAAATTGGGCAATTACAGAGTAGAGGGCAGTTTCCAAACGGTTCTACAATAGGAATTGCCAAAGGAGTATAAAAGAGAAAAGAAAACATATGAGAAAAGGACCCAAATTAAATCACTCGCGAACAGAGAATATGTAATTTTGTTTCTTTTAATTTTCCTTGCAAAACTCTCAATTGCTTTGTTTGCTTGCGCCCTTTGGAGGCGTTTTCGCTTCTCGTAAATTGTAATCTTCGTAAATAAAGCATCCATCATTGGGATTTTTTCTCGAGAGGTTTGTTCCTTACACAATCGTCTGAACCATCTTTTAATTGTTAGCGAGGCCCGACTTTCGCGCGAAACAGGAACTATTATCAAGCCAGAAGGTACGAACTCTGAATTGATCAATTCCTGGATTCGAAACAATAATATTTTCATCTACTGGATCTTAAATTCAGTTTGAAGGAAGTTTTTGTTAGTATAATATATGCTACTTCAGCATATAAAATATGGAATGATCCCAAATATAGGTTTCAACAAAAGAATGGACCACGAATTTTTCAATTGAGAAGAGATTTAATGAATTTGACTCAAGATCAAAGCAATGTTAGCATATATTTCACTAAACTCAGAACTATATGGGAGGAATTGAGTAATTATCGTCCTACAAGTAATTGTAAGAAATGTACTTGCGGATGAGTGAAAGAGTTGAACAAGCACTATCAGATGGAATATATAATGTCGTTCCTCATGAGACCTCATGATTCATTCTCTTAAATTAGAGGATAGTTGCTACTTATGGATCTTCTACCTCCAATAAATAAGGTGTTTGCTTTGATCTCTCAAGAAGAAAACCAGAGGAAGATTAGTACGCAGATGTCAAATGGAAATGATCTAAATGGATCAGCTACATTTGCTTTTAAATCTGAGTCTGTGAAAACATCAACTGGAGCAGGATCTTATTGTAGGAAGAAAGAAAGGCCTTATTGCCCACATTGTAACATCCATGGACATTCAATGGATAGATGTTATAAAATTCATGGATATCCACTAGGTTACAAATCAAAATCAAGATAAAATTCCCAAAACTCCTCTAGTTCTAATATTATCAATCAACTTTCCGCCTTATTCCCTACACAGAATGAAGATACGCTACTTAATATACAACAATTTGGAATTGGGAGTCTTGTTCAGAATTTAAATTCCACTTAATATCAACAATTGATGTCAATGTTATCTACTCATCTAGCATCAACTTCAAACATAGCAGCCTCTGATCATTGGGATAACAACATTGCATCATATAATGTAGGTATATGCTATTCGATATCTGTTAAACCTATTTTTTCTTCCAAGGAAATCTGGATAGTGGACTCAGGGGCCACCAAACATGTATGTTCTATTGCTGATGCATTTATGAACATGAGGTTGATGGTTCAAATTTGACTATACCCAACTACTTACAAATTCCAGTTAGATTGTGTGGCGATATCAGATTAAGTCCAAAACTTATGCTACGTGATATGTTATTTGTGCCACAGTTCAAGTTCAATCTGTTATCAGTTAGTACCTGGACTGATGATTCACAATTCTCATTATGTTTCTTTCATGATGGCTTCATCATTCAAGATGCCAAAACCAAGAAGATGATTGGCAAGAGTGATCGAATGCAGTACACGTATGTACTAAATGCCAAAGTTTTGAATTCTATTTCTAATGCATTTGTCAATAATGTGTCTATACATGTATGGCGCAATAGACTTGGCCATATTTCATTTAAAAGATCGGATTTTTGGAAGGAAGACTTGTTATGTGATGTTACAAAATTTAATAAACACATGCCTCGCTATGCTTGTCCTCTTGCTAAACAGAGGAGGTTATCTTTCGAATCGAATAATAGATTGCTAAGTAATCTGTTTGATCTTATACATTGTGATGTTTAGGGGCCTTATCATGTTACTTCACAATTATTTCTTAAGTGGATGATTGTTCAAGATTTACATGGATCTATCTATTGAAACAAAAATTAGATGTCAAGATGGGCATTCCTAGATTCTTCAACATGATTAACATTTAATTTAATGCCAAAATCAAGATGTTCAGATCTGATAACGCTAATTAGTTAGCCTTTACAGAATATTTTACAAAAAAGGGGAGTAATGCACCAATTTAGTTGCGTAGAAAGATTACAACAAAAATCAGTGGTTGAACGCAAACATCAGCATTTGTTAAATTTTGCTAGATCTTTGTACTTCCAGTCTCGAGTTTCCATCAAGTTTTGGCTTAAATATGTTTTGACAGCCACCCTCTTGATAAATAGAACTACATCTCCTATATTGAAGCATACAACACCACATAAAGTCCTACATGGAAAATTTGATGATTATTCCATGCTTAGATTTTTTTGGATGCTTGGCTTTTTCATCCACTTTAACTGCACATAGGAACAAATTTCATCCACGAGATCGATTATATATGTTCTTGGGGTATCCATTTGGAGTCAAAACGCTATAAGCTTTATGATGTTAAATAAAAACAAATTTTTATATCATGAGATGTATTTCATGAAGAAACTTTCCCTTTTCATACAGTCATGGAAGCTGATCAACTGATGGATCCATTTCCTGACTTCGTTTTGCCAATTCCTTTTCTATATCTCCATCAAGACTCACCTACCTCTTCAAGTCAATACAACTCAAATTCCATTCCTTCTGTTGAAACTCAAACTTAGCATCAAGAAGATTTATCATCTCCTACTTCACCATCTCTTGATACAATATCAGGTCACAATAGTCCTGATCAAAGTGACTATCTACACAGTAATATCATACCTACATGTCGACCTACTTCTGCCATTAATATTAGACATTCCCAAAAAGCCACTACACCACCAAAATATCTTAGATATTTTTCATTGCAATCTTATCACTTAACAGGCTAACCCCCATAGTCACTCACATCATCATATTGGAAATTTCATCTCCTATAACCATCTATCTCAAAATCATAGACAGTTTGTATTAAACGTGTCTTCTCAGTTTGAGCCACAACTCTTCCACCAAGCTATTAGATATCCACAATGGCGTGAGGCTATGAAAGTTGAGTTGGAGGCTATGGAATTAAATCATACATGGTCAGTGGTTTCTTTACCAGTTTGGAAAAAGGCAAATCTACTCACTTGGCTCTTTGAAGGACAATTTTCCTTGTTAATGTACGAGTAGGCGACGAGCGGAATGGATGAGTGAAAGGTGTCATGCCATGTAGTGGAGAATTTTCTGAGTCAAATGTAAGACAACTAAATGTACCTCAAGGTGCCCACTAGAGTTGAAATGTTGAAGTAACGTAAGGTACCTGAAGTCCAGCATG
>CAIGRL010061537.1:0-11092 GCA_903798325.1 Fraxinus xanthoxyloides | reverse complement strand
GACGTTCTGCGCCAAAAAACGAAAAGTAGAGACATTTTGCACAAAAATCGACAAAGGTAGAAACGTTTTTCCCCAATTACCCAAATAAAAATTAAATTTAAATAAGTGTCGTGTCCCAATTTCCTCCACATGTAGCATTAATTTGAAAGAATCATAGATATTTTTGGGTATAATTGGTACACCATCATTCCATCATACTTATAAAGACTTTACGATAATGACATAATTAATTTTCTATTTTCTTTCATTCTTTTTTATTGGTTTTATTTTTCTCTTTATTTTTTTCTGGGGGTGGTGCAAGATAATTTCTGAAATCTAAAATTGTTAAACCAGAAATTTGTGTGATGAGTATAAGTTGCTTATTAAACTTGGGAATTGGGACAATCCAAGAGTTGAGATTGATCGGAAAATTTACAGGCACCATTCCATCACCACACATAGTGAACAAACGCGTTACGATTTCTTTAAATATACAAGACACTAACTTTTTTTTTAAAATTAAAATTAGCGATCAAGTTGCAAAATACAGAGTTTTTGTTTATTTGTAATAACATGAAGGTTGTTTTTCAATAATGCTCTTTGTTACGTGGTATTTCCAAGTTCATAAACTTGTTTCACTTTTAAGCATTGAATACCACACACTTTTATTTTATCTTCTAATCAATATTTTCTAAATTGAAATTCGTGAATTTAGAGATGACATGGCATATTCACGCTTTATTATTTAAATCAGACAATAACATATTGCCAAACCCACCTTAGTCCCACTATAGCAATTAATATTAGACACTTGATTAGCATCAATAGTTTAAGATTACTTTTTATTTATTAACTTGTTTATTGGGATTGACTAATTGATCTAGTTTTAGGCATTTTTTATTCGGAATTTGCTAACCAAAGACAAGTCTCTTTTTGGCAATTGAAGTTGAGTATTAGTTTTAAGAAAAATTGACACTTCTATATTTATAAAGGAGTTGGTATTTAGGATAGTCGTCTAAATTCTTATATGTTGATTTATACATCAATAATTATATTGATCTCGTTTTTCAACTGAATAGCATGGCTAATAGATCTCGACTCCACTCCTGTTCATAAATCAAGCTCCTACACACTTAGACAAATATTAAGTACACGCAATCTTCTCTAACGACGATCAAGTCGATTAATTATATGTGTATTTGGGTGTAGGATAGGTGATGAGCGAGGGCCATTAAATATTACTAACAAAGTTTACTATTGAGGGTGTGTTTTAGCCACACTATTTATGAAAAATGTATTTTGAAATAGTAGATTGATGGAGAATGTGTGGTTGAAAAGGAATGAAAAGTTATTGATGTGATGAAAAATATTATTTTATTGAAAAATGTGTTGAAAATTAATAATAGAATGGGAATGAAAATTTTAATGTGTACCAAATAGGGGCTCAAAGTGTAAAATTTCATTACTATTTGTTAGGTTTTTGATGTAATTAACAAGTTTGTGAACAAATTGGACTTAAATTAATATGTTGTAAAAGTCAAGGAGTAAGTTGTAAATAGTAGAAATTGAGTTGTATTAGGTATATGGTTCGAAAATGAAAAAGAAGGAAAAAAAAGGCACCACAATTTCGCTAGAATGTGGCTAGGACTTTGCTCACAATAGAAACAAAAATATTTTCGCTAGACTGCCACCGGGTCCTAGCTCGAGCGACAAGCTGTCGCTAAACTTTCGCTTGATTCGGGAATTTTTTAATCGTGATTTCAAAGCTTTTTATCCGTCTCATTCAACCATAACCCTATTATATAAATACAAGAACGCCACAGAACGTAAATTCTGGTTGAAACATGAGAGTACTTGAAAGCTTCATCTTTTCATCTTCCAATTCATTGAGAGACTTAAACCTTCATTGATTTGATTATACTTGACGGCGAAAACATCAATTCCAGTTAATCCAAATATCAAGCTTACTGAGGAACACAGAGTTATTCAAGAATCCACAGAAGATAGACAAATCCACAAAGTCAGGGGTTAAAGAATCCAGGGGGGCTTTGATATTGCATTAAAGGAGTTGATGGAGGAACGCGCAATCCATGAGGGCTGTTGATTGCAGCCAGGAGTTGGTGCACGAGCACGCAATCCAGTAGGTGTCAGAATCTCAGTCAGGAGTTGTTGCGAGACACGCGATCCAAGAGGATTGTATTAACTTTATCAGGAGGTCAGAAAGTTTGTGTCGTTGTCTTGTTTGACAGACTGTAAGTTCGATCGTTTATAGTGAATTTTGACTGACAAAGTGCCCGAAATTTTTATCCAGTTAAGGTTTCTCCGTGAACACTTCCCATGTTATTTACTGCTTTATTTACTATTTTCATATTCTGCAGTATTCAAACACAGAGTAATTGGACTGTATGCTTCACTATCTAAAGATAATTAATTAGTGATTTGTTGCTGGTTAATTACAATTTTTAATTTCACATTTACACATATTCATCCCCTCTAAGTGTAGTTTGGGTCGAATCTCGGTATTTCACCATTGAATGACACTAAATATAAGCTTTTATGGTAGAAGAAAAGTGATTGTCGTTGGTGGGTGACATGGGGCCTCATCTTAACGATTGACGCTTTGACCGCATAGGCATCACCTCTGTTGTCCTATGTTGAGACGACATTAAATGATTTTGAAAAGTGATCACCCCATAGCTCAAGCATACTATTTGGAAAGTAGATACCATAGTTGACTGGGAGGTGTCTGCTGTATATATGTCGAATCCCTCTTTACGAAAGATCTCTTTGATGAAGCGATGTTATGAAAGATGCTTTGTGAGACAGGGTTGCCGATTCGAAAATAGGCTGCAGCAATTCGTGGCACATTGCCTTGAACATGGAGATTCGACCTTTACTTCAACCGAAATGCTTAGTTCACTTTAGCTTCCTTTGTAAATAGCCTCGATTAGGTCAAATAAATAAAGTGATGTGAAGTTTAAGCCTTAAATAACTTCTTGTTATTTCCTAACTCATTGTCACATGGCCAATCTCATAAAATGAGACATAACACATTAACTGATGTAGAACGTATCACTTTGCAGGGTCTATGTGGCATGTTTACAATTAGTTAAGATAAAAAATTATAATTTTTAATCAATAGTACAAAGTGGATTCCACTACAAAATGACATTATTCTACACGAGCCGGTAATCATGTTAAAGAAATGTCATAGTTACTAATGCCGTTACATTATTGGTGATTGATTAATTTTTTGGAAACCAAACAGATTTGTCTTCTTAGTCAACCAATAAACGATTTTCAATTTACAATAGAGAAAAAAAATGCATCCACAACATGAACCAACTTTATAAATGGATCTTATGAGTGCCGAGTAAGGCAGATAGATAGGCCACGGAAGTGTGCCACATGGCAATGAAATCTGCATCATTGGTGCAGCTTCTTGTCTTAGGATCAATCATGCTAGTTGTTGTATAGAAAAATTTGACAACTTTTTTGACAATAAGCCCCTGTTTGGCTCACATTAAATTTCTCATTCTCATTTTACTACTCATTTTCAACCACACATTTTTTAATAAAATAATATTTTCCATCACATCAATAATTTTTCCTTCTCTTTCAATCACTAATTCTCCATCAATCTACTATTTCAAAAGACATTCTTCCAAAATAATATCCATCAAACACACTCTAAATCACGTGGCCCCCTCCAGTAGGGCGCTCGGCAGGGGAGCCCCTGTTCTGGGGCACTTGGCGGGGAGCCCACAATAGGAACCCGTCATGTCCTTGTCAAAAAAATTGTTGTACAAGTAGATTTATTCTCTTCGGATTGGCTCTCAATTGCTTTGGCCCCACCACCACCATACCAGACCAACTCCATCAGAGTAAAGGGATAGGAGCAGAGTCCAGTTTAATTTTTGCTTCACATTTGTTGTCCATTCATTCTTGCTGCAATAATTCTTCCAAGATTGTATTTTTCATAATTAAAATGATTTCACCTGTGCTCTATAATCCAGTAAATATATCAACAGCTGTGTTTTCAAGAACTCATCTGGGCATATCCAAGGATTTTCCAGCACAACTTTATGATTCTTTGCACAACAAATTCTATTCAAGAAGCCGAGAAAATGGGCAAATCAAGAAACTGACAAAAGTGAAGGCCACACTGGATCAATTTCCAAAAGTGGAACCGGCTGAAACTGATACAAATTCAAGGTCACCGGAAAGGAAGCCGAAGATTCTGGTAGCGGGTGGAGGGATTGGGGGCCTGGTTTTTGCGTTGGCGGCGAAGAAGAAGGGCTTTGATGTGATGGTGTTTGAGAAGGACTTGAGTGCAATCAGAGGGGAGGGACAGTATAGGGGTCCAATTCAGATACAGAGCAATGCATTGGCAACTTTAGAAGCGATTGACGTAGATGTGGCTGAAGAAGTTATGAGTGCCGGCTGCATCACCGGTGACCGGATTAATGGCTTGGTTGATGGTATTTCTGGCAATTGGTAAGTTTGTATTTTGTTAAAGAAAGCTTTAGCTAATTGATGGCATTGTACTTCTAATATAGACCTATACCTAACTCTAAATAAGACTATTAGTATTAGACCGCACTTCTTCAAATAGGATTTTGCTACTTTTACATCAAAATCAAAATTGTACATTAGGTAATATGACGATACGAGGAGGAAAAATATTGGATGAAAAAGTTAACTTTGTTTTCAACTGACAAATGATACAGCGTCACGTGCCATTATGTAACCCATTATGTACATGTAACAAGATTCCTTCAAATATGCATGAAGTAGAGGCTTCAATTTTTTTTTTTACGGGACATTATTTGTTTACATTTATTCTCTGAACACAAGTCACGAATAAGCTAGATTGATTTAAGTTTAAGTAATGAGTTTGAGTTATTAGAATTGCTTGCATAAGTTCTTTCTCTCTATTGTATTCTTATTTATTGTAAATAGGTTTGTGTGTACCTATTTAAATATCTAGCATTTTTTGCATAATTAAGACTTGAGTTTTAGGATATGATGAGTTTTGACTCAGAAAGGATAATTATTGGTGACATTTTTGTTACTAATCATTTCCCCTTTTTGGCCAAGCTGAGCATTTGCCAGCAAAGATTTTTGTGGGTTGAAAACGTAGAAATATAGATGGTAGATAAAATTTTGCAAGCCATATGATTCATATCCCTTCATCTATCAGTATGTAATTTTAGTTATGCTAGCTACGATGTTGTGGTGATAGGCAGTTTCATGGAGCTCACTTGAGCTAATAACTGAAGGTTAAAATTGACTGTCGATGCCTTGGGTCTTCCTAAGTAGTTTAAGTCCTGATTTGGGCCAAAGGGCGATAGTGATCAATATCATTTAGGAGCACATGAAATTTTGTATGGAATTGGATAGAATAACTGATATTGATGTCAAAATCAATGCGTGCAATTTTAACATCCATTGGGATTCATAGGAGGAGAGTAAATTATCATCAATTGTGAAATAGCTGATATCCTAGAACTAGAAGAGATATGACAAATCGCATTATATCAGTAACTCTGCCATCGAGGCTTTAAAAAAAAAATAAAAAAAAAACTCTGAACGTGGTTGAGCACAAGGCATGGTCTTAACATTTTAAATTGCATTTTTCCCACATAAACTTCCTATGTTCTTTATGAAGCCCCTGTATTTCTTTCTCTAACATTCTCGGCTTTGCTTCTCTCTGCCCTATGTCCTAAGCTGTCGTCCTTCTTGCTTGCCCAGATCCAATATAAATGCATGCATCTATAATTTGACTCATGTATGCATTCCCATGGCAATGACCAGAAAAGGTAAATGTTATGAACTTGAGCCAATTGTTAAGAATTACATATCGCTCCGATACCACTTGTTAGGAATTAAAGATGGAAAATAATAAGGCAATATGAAAAAGTAATAATCACAAGAACACAAAGATTTTACTTGAAAACTCAAGACGGGAAAAACCACAGGTAGAGGCAGAGAATTCACTATATCAAAAGTAAGGATTATAATATGTTTGATCTCAACTGACTTGTTGGATAACCAAAATGTGTGTTGTACACCACATATAAATAATACTAAGAATCCCTAACGCACTAGGAAAATATAATACAATGAACAGTCTAATATAATGTGAAATCTCAATACAATAAGTAAAAACTAATAATGAACTTAAATTCTCAAATAGACTTCGACTAGAATTTTCAAGTAGTCTTCCAAATAGAATTCGGGTCACTCCTTAATCCTAGCAGTAAAGGGCTTTTGTTAGAAATTATCGTCATAGGATTCCCACTATCAACTTATTGTTCTTGTTTAGGTGAAGTGTGTCAATTATTCATATGTGTTTTCCCTGTTTTCCTTTCTTTTGGTACATGGAGAACCCATTACACTAGAGCAATCCGATTTAGTTTCATTGATCAATTGAGATAGAGGTATGGATGGCCAGTGTACATTAACTGAAATTAGGCTCTAATGAAAATATTATGTTGGATAATGTACAGTACAGACTGTACCTTGTATAAGAAACTATGATTCAGTTACTTAAAATGATTAACTAGTTGATTATCAGGTACATCAAGTTTGATACGTTCAGTCCTGCAGCAGAACAGGGACTTCCAGTCACTAGAGTCATTAGCCGCATTAAATTGCAGCAAATCCTTGCTCGTGCAGTTGGAGAAGATATCATCATGAATGAAAGCAATGTGGTAGACTTTAAGGATGATGGTCAAAAGGTAGTTTTATCTGCACAGAACTCTTCTTTTCCCCCGTAAAAGAATTAAGGTAGATGTGGATTACATTCCTCTTAGTTCTGTAAATATTGATTTTTCACCTTCGCACACCGTGTTCTGCAAATTCAGGTTACTGTGATACTTGAGAGTGGACTGCGTTATGAAGGCGATCTTCTGGTTGGTGCAGATGGAATATGGTCGAAGGTATCTCTCTTTTTCGTTTTTCTCATGTGTGTTGTTGTATTCTTTAATGAGAATAGGAGAATAATTGGAAATCTGTTAGTGTTGGATGAATAACGGCAAAAGCACACGTGCAACTATGGCATTTCTAGACCATATTTTGCATTTCAATTTGGGTATCTCTAACTCTGACATTGCCGATGATGAGTTTAACATAGGTGAGGAGAAATTTGTTTGGACCTACGGAAGCTATATACTCGGGCTACACTTGTTACACCGGAATTGCGGATTTTGTTCCTGCTGATATTGAGACTGTTGGGTATGTTGTAAATGATTGACATGTTGCATCTTATTTTCCCCTATTATATATATATATATATATATATATATATACCTATCGATTTAAGCTATATATTCCGAGAAAGAGGCTCATATTTCTATATTTCTTTTAAAGGTACCGAGTATTTTTGGGCCATAAACAGTACTTTGTTTCTTCTGATGTGGGTGGAGGAAAGATGCAGTGGTATGCATTTCACAATGAACCTGCCGGTGGTGTAGATGCTCCTCGGGGTAGTTACTCTTTTAATGCTTTAAGACAAATAGATAAAGCCAATGTAACAGTTTCAAAGCCCTCTGAGTCATAATTCATTTCATTGACATCGCACATAACAACAATGCTCCTCTGGTGCTGAATCGCACATCACAACAATGCTCCTCTGGTGCTGAATCGCACATAACAACATTTCATTGACTGAAAAGATGACAAAATAGTTTTTCTGAACCTTTTTGCTGAAAGGAACACTGGTTTATATACGGGCATGAACATAAGTTCTTTTACTTGTTTTTTACCTGTAGAGACATTTATGCTTTTTCTTTAATTTTATTTGGACTAAAAGAGTATTGTTTTTTAAGGGGCAGATCCTTTTTCTCTAAGAGTTTTTAACTGTGAATAGAAGTACAAAAGACAAATATCTATCTAGATTATATTTAATCAATTTCTGCGGTAATGTTCTGGAGGATTAAGATGCATGAAAGAAACTACCGTCAAAGTAGAATAACTTACCTCAAAATTATTTATTGTATAATTTTCTTGTCCCCCCTTAAATTTCAGGCAAAAAGGAGAGGTTGCTTAAATTATTTGAAGGTTGGTGTGATAACGTAATAGATCTCTTGCTAACCACGGATGAAGATGCAATTCTTCGGCGTGACATATATGATAGGACACCAACCTTTACTTGGGGAAAGGGTCGTGTAACCTTGCTTGGCGATTCAGTCCATGCTATGCAGCCCAACTTGGGTCAAGGGGGATGCATGGCCATTGAGGTAGACAATTTAGCTATTTTAGTTTTGCCATCTTTTTCCTTTTTGGTATTTGTCAATCAATGCTATAAATTAGACATCGTAGCTTGAATTTCTTATGCTTGCAATTGTATGTCATAGTAGTTATATCTCCCTTTTGCAACTCTCTGTTCAAAAAATACACTACGCATTTATAATGGATAATTTTTTATTTTTTTTCACTTTGTTGTATTTAGCTTTCTTTCTAGCTCTGAACTTGAAGTCATATTCAATTAGTTTTCTTTGTGGTATAGGATAGCTATCAATTGGCACTGGAGCTGGACAAAGCTTGGAGCAAAAGTGTGGATTCAAGAACCCCTATTGATGTAGTCTCTTCTTTAAGGAGGTAAAACATGATTTGCTAGCTGTTATTGTTGTCTAGGGAAACTTTATAAAAGTCGACTATGGGGTTTTTTAAAGTAATAAATTATTTAAAATCCGGAGGATTTATGAACCTAAGGTTTCTTATGAAACAAACTTGCTAGACTTACAAGGCTATGAAGGCAAAAGATATATTGGAGATTTAAGTTGACAGGCATATGATATCTTTCTGCCATACCATTTCTAGCACAAACCATAAGGTGGAGCTCTCTCTCGGAAGTCATAAACATAGTAGAATGGTTCAGATGTAAATAGACCATGTCAAGATTAATCCCATTCCAGGGTTCTCTATCTTTGATTTTATTAATTCAGGTACGAGAGCGCTCGAAGGCTACGTGTTGCAGTTATTCATGGACTAGCAAGGATGGCTGCAATTATGGCATCAACATACAAGGCATATCTGGGTGTGGGACTTGGTCCATTATCGGTAATGATATTTGCCAATTCAGATTACAAAATTGGAATGACTTGAAATAATTTCAGTCTGGTACAAGGGTTACCTACAGTTTCATGGCAGCCTATTGTTTGTTTATGTAGTTCTTGACGAAGTTTAGGATACCACATCCTGGAAGAGTTGGTGGGAGAGTCTTTATCGACGTTGGTATGCCTTTAATGCTAAATTGGGTTCTCGGTGGTAACGGGTGAGATTTGAGGACTCTTCTTTCACCATTATCTCTATCAGATGATATCTGACTTTTAATCATCTGCACTCAATTGCTTTCCATTCCAAACAACAATTATGAAAATAGTGATTCGCAGTAAAAAACTGACCGATTCTCCTTGAAGTAATCACTTATTCCATAAGGAGTCCTTTCACATCTTGATATCTCGATACCTGGTAGAATGAATTTGAGAGGACAATTAGCTTTACTAAGTTTCATACAGAAAATCTCCATAGCATTATAAGATTTATTTTTCATGTGAATTGTATTAGTTTACCGTACATGAAGTAATGGACTGTACCTTCTGCAGCTCAAATCTTGAAGGAAGATCATTGCAGTGCAGGCTCTCAGACAAAGTATGTACCTTAATAAACTAAACACACGGTCAGCATACTCGGAAGTTAATTTTACTACATGCTACTCGATTGGCTGAAAAAATGGTTCGTCATTTGAGTGTTGTTTTTATGTTTTCTAATGTTGTAGGCCAATGATCAATTACGAAGATGGTTTGCAAATGATGATGCTCTGGAGCGCGCTCTTAATGCAGAGTGAGTAGGGCACGTGTTAAATTTTATGTCATTGTTTTTCTCATGTTTTATAGTCATCTACTTGCGTTCAAGAAGGTAAATTATTCACTTGTTGGTCATTTATAGTTGGTTTCTGTTTCCTATGGGAAACTCAACTGCTGCATCTGAAACAATCTTCTTGAGCAGAGACGAGAAGAAACCGTGCATAATCGGGTATGCCTAGGTTTTGTTAATTGTATATTTTTATTTATTTACATGATATGAAGCCAGATACCATTAAACCATTTTCAGCGAAGAGCTTGAAGTTAATTACAGCCCCAAAATTTTGCTTTGTGAGTTCACAGCACGACAACTCTAGTTTTGCTAACGCCAGCACTTTTCTGATCTTAGGAGCGTTTCACATCCAAACTTTCCTGGAGTATCAATAGCTATATCATCCCCTCAGGTGACGTGGCTAATTGCATCTGTTTGCTGTGTATATATCTTGAATTTACTTTCCACTTTTCTCTCTTAATAAAAAAGGTTAACGTTATTCCAGGTTTCTAAAATGCATGCTCGGATAAGCTACAAAGATGGAGCATTTTTTGTAACTGACTTAAGAAGCGAACATGGCACCTGGATCATTGAGTAAGCAATGAGAAGATTATACTAGCAAAAGACGGTTTTCTATTCCACTCGTTCAAATAATATGATTACGATTGTTGTCATTGATTCATAAAGATCTTCATCTTATGGGGTATTTTTTTATTTTAATGTTTTTTTTTTTTTTGCAGTAACGAGGGCAGGGGATATAGGGCGTCTCCCAACATCCCTGTTCGTTTTCATCCATCCGATGTAATAGAATTTGGTTCTGATAAAAAGGTTTTTTCTTCCTTTTTCCACATTTGTTGCTTGCATAAAATATGAGTGTCTATATGCATGTGACTCATTCTCTGTGCATTCTGCAGGCAACTTTCCGCGTAAAGGCAATGAAGTTTCCACCGAAGAGTGCGAACGCGAAAACAGAAAATGGAGTTCTACAGACTGTATAATGATTATACTCAGTGAATTAAGTTAAAAGTGAATCGTACAGCAATACAGCATTTATACTCAGCAGCCAAGCTGTTACATTTTGTTGAGTGCAAGATATGAACTCAAGAGGTTTATAAAAGATATAGCTAACATTCAGCCATGAGAATGTAATTATCGATGGGATGTATCATGTATGCACATAGATGTAAAGAAAGCTCGCTCCAAATATTTATCGATTTTACTATATGTGCATAATAAGTTTATATAATGATTT
>CAIGRL010061469.1:0-14272 GCA_903798325.1 Fraxinus xanthoxyloides | reverse complement strand
AAGAAAAAATTGAAACACCTATTGCATGATGAGTTTTTGGTTTGTCAAGTAAATTTAGTCGTTGCTATCGTTCTCGATTGATATTGGAATACATTTTAAAAATGTACATAGGTTGGAGCAAGAATCTGGTTTCTTCTTCAATATGAAGTACTTTGAGGACCAAATTCAAGCAGGTGCATGGGATGAAGTTGAACGCTATTTAAGTGGATTCACAAAGGTTGAGGATAACCGCTATTCGATGAAAATTTTCTTTGAAATAAGAAAGCAAAAATATCTTGAAGCTCTTGATAGGTAAGTTTTGCCTCAAGTAACCTGTCGATCTCTGGCCGTTGATATTTGTTATTGTTAACTATGTGTAATACTTTTCAGACAAGACCGAGCAAAAGCTGTTGAGATTCTTGTGAAGGATCTGAAGGTGTTTGCATCTTTCAATGAAGATCTTTTTAAGGAGATCACCCAGCTTCTAACTCTTGACAATTTTAGGTATCAAAGACTTAGATGCTTAGTTGTATTGTAGCTTTTGATCTTCTTAGTAATTCATTCGTTCTATTCTTGTTTAAAATGTCTCTAGGCAGAACGAGCAGCTCTCCAAATACGGGGACACAAAGTCAGCACGAAATATTATGCTGGTTGAATTAAAAAAGCTCATAGAAGCAAATCCATTATTCCGTGACAAGCTCACCTTGCCTTCTTTCAAAGCTTCACGCTTGAGGACATTGATCAATCAAAGGTTAGCTAATATTCATAAATAAAATTTGATTTGATGAGCTGAACGTCTCTCTCTTTTTCTCTATGTGTGTGTTGCATCCACATGATAGTGTGTCTGTTATATCTGCATATGATTATTATTGACATTGCTTTTACAATTGGTAAAACATACTGCTTAGGCTGTTTTAAAACCTTCATGATGGTTCAGTTTCTCCTTGTAATTTTTCTCTTTATGTTTAGCTTTGTCAAATTTTCTTTTACTCGCATTGCAGTCTAAACTGGCAGCATCAACTTTGCAAGAATCCTCGTCCAAACCCAGATATAAAAACACTTTTTATGGATCACACTTGTGCTTCTACTAATGGCACCCGTGCACCTACTCCTAATAATAACCCTCTTGCTGGACCAATTCCGAAGCCTGGTGTTTTTCCTCCTCTCGGAGCTCATGGTGTAAGTTGTGCACTTATTTTTGCCTGCAAACCTTTGATTTCATTTTTTGCATCTTACTTGCTCTAAAATTCTGACTGCAGCCATTCCAGCCAATTGTTTCTCCTCCAACTGCCGTTGCTGGTTGGATGTCAAGCGCTACACCTTCAATTCCTCATGGTGCTGTTGCTGCAGGTCCTCCTGGCCTTGTTCAGGCTCCAAGTTCTGGTCAGTTGTTTAATTGTAAGTTTGACTTGGATCAATTGTTAAGAGTTTAATGCCTTTTTTGAGTTTTTTTTTTACTAATATTACCTTTGTCCTGTTGTAATCCTCAGCTGCATTTCTGAAACATCCAAGGACTCCTCCAGGTGGTCCTGGAATGGATTATCAAACTGCTGATTCGGAACATTTAATGAAACGCATTCGCGCTGGCCAATCAGATGAGGTGTGGAGGATTAACCAATTCCCTTGCTTCTTCCTCCAATTATTGCCTGACTATCAATATTGATTTTTTATAATTCTTCACCTCCATATTGACACACAGTGCTATATTTTTCTAGGTGTCCTTTCCCGGTTCATCTCATCCTCCCAATATTTATTCTCCAGACGACCTTCCTAAAACTGTTGTACGGAACCTTAGCCAAGGATCTAATGTTATGAGCATGGACTTCCATCCTCAACAACAGACTGTTCTTCTAGGTTGATTCTTGATCGATTTTTATCATTTTGCTTCTGCTTTTTAACTGCTCAAAATTTCTGATTGAGTTGTAATTTTGGGCAAGACAATCATCTAGATCATGTAATTTTATAGAGGAGAAATTCATGCTGTTCATCTCTGATACATGACCGCCGATTATCTACTTTGTAGTTGGAACAAATGTTGGCGACATTAGCATTTGGGAAGTTGGTTCCCGAGATAGGCTAGCGCTGAAAAACTTCAAGGTTTGGGATATATCAGTTTGTTCAATGCCATTCCAAGTGAGTATTTTCTTGAATCTTTAAGTTCCTCACCTCTTTGCTATTTTTTAATTAAAATATGTGGTGTAAATCCTTGCTTGACTACCATTCAGACAACATTAGTTAAAGATGCCACCATATCTGTTAATCGATGCATATGGGGTCCTGATGGATCTATACTTGGTAAGGAAAATCGTCTTTCAGCCTTTGAATTACAATCAATTGATGCGTTGTTATTGGTCTTTATACCATTGCATTTGAAGGTGTTGCTTTTTCGAAGCACATTGTTCAGATATATACGTACAATCCATCTGGAGAATTAATACAACACTTAGAGGTAAGAATTACATTGTTCTTCTCTGACCCTCTAAACTCTCTCTTCTCTCTCTCTCTCTCTCTCTCTCTCTCTCCGATGATCATATGTAGTTTCAAGCGTGGATGTCTTTTTCCATGCAGATTGATGCTCATATTGGTGGTGTTAATGATATTGCCTTTGCTCATCCTAATAAGCAGCTATGCATAGTTACATGTGGTGATGACAAGACAATTAAGGTATATCTATTTGACCTTATTTGACCTCGATACAGTTTTGTAGCATGTCACTTCTTAGTTTTTAAGTGGATTATTGTGTTACAGGTGTGGGATGCTGTTGCTGGTCGCAAGCAGTATACATTTGAAGGTCATGAAGCTCCTGTATATTCTGTCTGTCCTCACTATAAAGAGAATATTCAGGTAAATGNTGGTGATGACAAGACAATTAAGGTATATCTATTTGACCTTATTTGACCTCGATACAGTTTTGTAGCATGTCACTTCTTAGTTTTTAAGTGGATTATTGTGTTACAGGTGTGGGATGCTGTTGCTGGTCGCAAGCAGTATACATTTGAAGGTCATGAAGCTCCTGTATATTCTGTCTGTCCTCACTATAAAGAGAATATTCAGGTAAATGTGCTCACAAGTAGAACTTCTGTTTCCTTTTCTATTACTGATGTCTGCATGAACTTCTTAGGCTTAGCTTAAATTATATAATTTGATGACATGAGAAATAGCAATCTGGTTCTATTTTTATGTGCAGTTTATCTTCTCTACTGCCATTGATGGAAAAATAAAAGCATGGCTTTATGATTCCTTGGGATCAAGAGTAGATTATGATGCCCCTGGACTTTGGTGCACGACAATGGCGTACAGTGCTGATGGAACCAGGTCTGTTCAAAATCCGTTTCTGGTTGCTCTCTTTTGTTGGGATGCTCTCATCTGATGATGTAGATAGCTTCATTTTGTTGGATTGATCCTGTGGGGTAAAATTTATGATTTTCCTCACTGGTATCCTGAGCAACTTCAAACTCATTTGCAATAGATGATATACACATTAAATTTAGTCTTTTGGTATACTAGCAGGCAATAAAATATCTTGAAATTTATGTAAAATTAGTAAGTATAAAGCCAATATGTGTGTGAAATGTACTTTTGACTATATAAAAGAGCTTTTGAAACTGCTGGTCTTCTAAGAAAAAGCCTGCTCATGTTATGGGTTACTTCCATAATTAAAAAGCTCATTCATGGGAGCAAGTGTTGCATCACACAAAATATGGTATTTTGTCAGATAATGTTCCTCTGTAGCATCACAATGAGGAGTTGAAGGGTAGGGTTAGAACTACTAAACAGCTATAGTACTCTGATGATGTTCTTTGTTGAAAACATAATGGAAGAATGGGCCAATATATTAGATTGCATTTTCTTTTTGCTGTGGAAAATGTTTAGAATAAATGATACCTTATGTAGATGGCATTCGTGATGGAGGTCACACGGGAAGGAAAAGTTTAACAGTTTAGAATTGATTGCCCTCAAATAGAAGTTGCAGTTACTGAATATAGTCTGTTAAGCGCTCCCAGAAATTTATTTATATGTGGAAACTCATAAAAATACAGCATCTTTGAATCAGAATTCAGATGATATTTCATATTCACGAACTCAAAGGATGAAGAATCCAGGACCTATATCACTGGAATTAGTTCATCTACCTTCAGGATCAATTTTGTACAACTACATGAGTAATTAAAATTTTAAAAAATGTTAGGAGCATTAAAACCAAAATTTTCAAAATTGATAATCCTAAACACTGATGACTGCGCTAAAAGATTAGTCAGCTTTCTGAGTAAAGCAATGGTAGTGCTGAGCCAAACATAAATTGACATTTGGGTGCGGCCGGATTTATGCCAACAGTTGCTATAATTTAGCGATGTTAGTTGTTTCTTTATGTGAATTTATAATGTTTATTAACTGAGTTGCTTCTGTAGGCTAACTCCATGTGAAATATGCTCTAATTGAGTAATTGTAACAAAATCAAACTAGTACAAGTAAACTAATGTTGATGGAAATTGAGAGACGAAGCAACAACTTTCATGCATAAATTTGACCAAGTGTAAGTAATGATGATAAAACCGGGAGTCTCCTGTGTAAACAGTCTGAGACAATTTTAACAATGTTATGTCATTAAAAATGAGCTCTCTATACGAAAAAAGTTCCTTAGTGAGATGGGTCTTTTGATTATTGTAACTTGAAACTCTTTTGCTAACTGAAGACTCAGTTTTTCTTCTTTTTATATTAAGATTTTAGCTGCTCAGGCTTAGTGGTTTAGTGACTTATGGCCCCTGGAGGTGATATATACACATTTCCTTACAAAAGTGTAATATTGTGACCGAAGAATCTTGGAGTTGACTTGCATGTTTTTTTGTTTGCTGGCAAACTCATCCAGAAAATTCATTATTCTCTAGTTCTGATAATGTTAACATTGTCACCCTGGTATCTCTTGTGTGAGAAGACAGTTTTCTTGGGGGTTGGATAGGTGATTGTCATTCTTTTATCTCGTATTCCTTTTCAGACTATTCTCTTGTGGAACAAGCAAAGAAGGCGAATCCCACCTTGTTGAGTGGAATGAGAGCGAAGGAGCCATCAGGAGGACATATTCTGGTTTTCGGAAACGTTCATTAGGTGTAGTGCAATTCGACACAACAAGAAACCATTTCTTAGCTGCTGGCGATGAATTTCAGATAAAGTTTTGGGACATGGACAATACCAACATGCTTACTTTCACTGACGCTGATGGTGGATTGCCTGTTAGTATCTCTACTATATGAAGCCCCTACTTCTTGATACACTGTCCTGAAGTTGCTCTGTAATTTTATTTCCATTGCAGGCTAGCCCCAGATTAAGATTTAATAAGGAAGGGTCACTCCTTGCCATTACAACTAGCGACAATGGAATTAAGATCTTAGCAAATAATGATGGGCAGCGCGTGCTGAGAATGCTAGAGAGCAGAGCATTTGATGGGGCTCGAGGACTTTCAGAATCAGTCAATGTCAAAGTAATTTTCGCATTTTCTTTTATAGTCTGTTTTATTTGCCACGATACATTTATTTGGTTTTGATTTCTCCTTTGCAACTTTTTCTGCAGCCTTTGATTTCTGGTGGATTAGGTCCAATCAGTAATGCTTCTGCCTCTGTTGCTCCAATCCTTGAACGTACAGACCGAATTCAACAACCAATGTCCCTTGGCAATCTGGTATTCTTTCATCCGTCATCTCCCTCCTCAAAATTGAAAAATAGATGGGAAGCGGCCATCATAATTTTATCAATTCTTTTGCTTAATTTATCTGGACAATCATAGGCTACCATGGAAAGCAGCAGGGTTGCTGATGTAAAACCAAGGATTTCTGATAACATTGACAAAATCAAAAGCTGGAAGTTTCCTGATATAGCTGATTCATCTCAACTCAAGACTCTGAAGTTGCCCGATCCTCTAACAGCCAGCAAAGTATGTTTTGTAATTATATCCAGAATCTGAAAATTATTTCTAGTCTACTTGGCACAGAATTTGACTTTAATAGAACACATTATTTTTTTAATCTCTCTTCTTGTCTTGGTTACTGATGTTGAGTCTAATTTCCTAACGTTTAGCATCTTTCTCCCAGACCATTAATGCTTTGTGTCATAGAGTTTTTCTTGCCTTTTACCTTCTATTGGCCATTACGTATTTTGACCTTACAATGTGTAATGTATTGCAGGTTGTGCGTTTGATCTACACAAATTCTGGACTAGCTATACTAGCTCTGGCTTCTAATGCTGTTCATAAGCTTTGGAAGTGGCAGCGCAATGAACGCAATCCATCCGGGAAGGTTAGGGTTTGAGTGTACATTTTATATTGATTCTTGAATTCATTATTTCTTCAGTTCTTTTAATCTGTATTCCTTCATATATACTTTGCAGTCTACTGCATCCAGTGTGCCCCAGTTGTGGCAGCCTACTAGTGGGGGTCTCATGTCTAATGACTTGACTGATGCTAAACAAGCTGAAGACTCAGTTGCTTGTATTGCCTTATCTAAAAATGATTCTTATGTGATGTCTGCTTCAGGCGGGAAGGTCTCCTTGTTCAACATGATGACCTTTAAGGTTTATTAGCATCTTTGCTCGAGACCGTTGAAAAATTTTCTTCACTATGATCCCTTGATGGCTTTGCAACATGTGGGTGCATGCTGTTTAAGATAACTAAATGGAATACATATGTTCTGATTAGGTCATGACGACGTTCATGCCACCGCCCCCTGCTGCCACCTACCTTGCATTCCATCCCCAGGATAACAATATTATTGCTATTGGAATGGAGGACTCCACTATACAAATCTACAACGTGAGGGTTGATGAGGTAAACATCCCTTGTCTTTGTTCAAGGCTGGATTTTGTTGGAACTGACAGTATCTTGCCGCGTTTTGGATTCTCAGTAAAGGAATCTGATTCTTGTGTTATCGAAACAAAGAGAACTCTCTCTTATTTTGTAGCGTGAGTCTCAGTTGCATATAAATCCTTACTCAGGAGGATTTTACTTCTGATTTCATTGGTTACATCTTACTATTGAACTCAATCTATATATGTCTTTAACCAAAAGAAGAACAGTAAGACGTAAGTTTCATTCTGTAATAACACTTTCTTGCCGTGATGTAAGAAACTGAAGACACTGCTGTAGTCTATTTTTAATTTTTTAGCTTAGAAGCTGGGCTGAATTTCAGATTAGAATTGCATCTCTCTTTTTACGTCTTATTCCTTTTGGATTTTCTGTTTTGGAAGTTGTTGCTTCCATGTATAGTAGCTTTTCTAATGGTCTAGTCAGGTTTATAATCTCTTTGTTTTTCTTGAAGCTAGTTTAGGAAAAATTTATGATTGATTTTTCAAGTTCAGCTATTTAAGGTAGGTTAATGATGACATAAGATATTTCTCATTGTAATTATTATCTTTAACTGCCCTCTTTTGTAGAAGATGGAGGTATTGTTGTTCTGTCCCCTGGGATGTATGACCAATTAATATCTTACCATAACTATATCTTCCCCTTCTGTCTTTGGACGGGCAATAGGTTAAAACGAAGCTCAAGGGTCATCAGAAGCGAATATCAGGGCTTGCATTTTCTCAGAGTCTGAATGTGTTGGTATCATCAGGAGCTGATGCTCAGGCAAGTCCAGTGTGGTTATCTACAATAAGTGTCCTTTTTACCTAGTTTCTCGCAAGGCATGGTGTTGATTTGGTAACTACTTGCAGAAATTTTTGATCTAATATGGTTGGTCCAATTACGATTGCAGCTCTTTGTCTGGAATATTGACGGCTGGGAGAAGAAGAAATCACGGTTCATACAAGCGCCTCCTGCTCTCCAATCTCCTCTGGTTGGAGAAACTAGAGTTCAGTTCCATAATAATCAATCTCATCTGCTGGTTGTTCATGAAAGCCAAATTGCAGTTTATGATACTCAACTTGAATGTTTGCGTTCGGTGAGCGCTCAACTCATCATGCTTCTTGTTTTTCTGTGAACACACATTAT
Source organism: Fraxinus xanthoxyloides (assembly GCA_903798325.1). Classification (NCBI taxonomy): domain Eukaryota; kingdom Viridiplantae; phylum Streptophyta; class Magnoliopsida; order Lamiales; family Oleaceae; genus Fraxinus; species Fraxinus xanthoxyloides. The sequence continues at coordinate 6,319 of CAIGRL010061469.1, read as the reverse complement.
CATTGGCTTCTGATTATCAAATCACTGGAATTTCTGGCTTGTGAAAACTTCATAATTTTATCCTCAATTCAGTTGGTCATTACAAATAAGTTTTTAGATCAACTCTCTCTTATCTTAAGTGTGTAAAAAATATTCTTTGATTATTTTCATTATTATTTTTGGTTTCTAGAAAATGAGGCATTGGCATAGGAAAACAAAAAAACAACTGAAATGTGTGCATGTGGTTTGAGTCTGTGTGTGTGATTAGCATGGCTTGTACAATGTGGAGTGTGTTCGTTTTACTAGTATGAAACTTGTAGGCTCTACCAACCATTAATGGCAATCAGTATTGCATAAAATTGAGCATCTAAATTGGAGCCCTATCACTTTGTGTGATGAGATGTAGCTAATATTGTATGACAAAAATGTCCCAGCCTATCATCAAAACCAGTTCTTATGCTAATTCGTAAACCTTAGGCAGGGTATGTCATCAATCTATCTAGTGTTTAGTTGCAGTGGATCTTTATTTCCATGTATGTGATTAGGCTATTTAGCTTACAGCAAAAAAACTGGAAAATAGAATTTTTTTGCTGTTGTGTTCTAACTACAGAATATCACTTCCCCAATTCTGATGATCATTTTGGATGATACCTAGTTGGGAAGAATGATCTACGTCATTAAGCTTAACAATGCACATCTTTCTTCATTCTTTCACTATTACAAGTGAAATTATTTCTTGATTTAAGTGAATGATCCATTTGCAGTGGCATCCAAAGGACTTGCTATCTGCTGCTATTTCAAGTGCAATATACTCGTGTGATGGTTTGGTCATCTTCACTGGATTTTGTGACGGCGCTGTTGGGATCTTTAATGCTGATAATTTAAGCCTTCGATGTCGAATTTCTCCATCCGCTTACATATCTCCACCAATTTCCAGGTATGTAAATTTGGGGGATTTTATTCACACTTACTCGGGGATTGTTCTAATGTATGTTTATGTATTTTACCTGCCTTGCATACTAGATTTGTTATCCTGTTATCTGGTAAGGTAACTAACTACATATAGGCTGCAATATGGGCTTTTTCCATAAATACTGTCCTGTTCTATTCAATCCTCTCTACTAGATATGCCATTAGTATTGTCAGCTAGACTCTTTTCTGATAAAGTTTTGATGAAATTATAAATGTTCCCTCGATTTGTTTGGCCATAGATTCTTTTGGAAGAAGTTACGTAAAGATACCTTTTACTTCTTTCTTAAGCTTAGCAAATCATGATTTCAGAGTATTTGACTTGTGTAATCGTGCAGTAGCAACGGCAATGCCTTCCCCGTGGTGATTGCTGCACATCCATCTGATCCAAACCAGTTTGCCCTCGGCATGAGTGATGGTGCAGTTCATGTGATGGAGCCATCAGATGCAGAGACGAAATGGGGTGGATCAACCTCTCAAGACAACGGGGCTTTGCCTTCAATTGCTTCGAGTTCTGCATTGAATAGTCAGCCATCTGAAACCCCTTCTAGGTGATTTTGAAGTGTGTCTCGAGAGAAAACTAAGGTTTAACACGTCTTTTATGGCCTATTATTGTAAAGTTTATATAATCTTCTCTCTATTTCTCCTGCCCTTTTTAGAGTATAATATGAGATGAGTCTTTGTACATTGTTGGGTTTCTTAGGCCATTGCTGCACTTTCATGGTTTATTCTTTTACTTCATGCTTCTAATTAAAATTTATAGATGCTGCATATTAATTTGCTAATCCTTCAAAGGTACCTTTTATATATTTTTCAGCAAAAATACTTTCTTTAATTTCCATTTACTATATTCAAACCTCCAATAATTTATCTTAGTTGGCAAGTTTATGTTCCAGAGACACTATTTGTCACCCAATTTTGCAGCCAAAATATTTATTGTAATCACTTTAACTTCATTTTGTTACAATTTGACCAATTAAATTTAATTTTATTATCGATTTGATGCGTTGACATTGTTAGTAATTTGGTTTACTTTTGTACCAATTACCTACAAAATCGATAATTCCAAATTTTAGAACTTTATAATTAATGTATTTAATTACAACAAGGAAATTCACCTTTGTTGTCTGTGATTAAAATTTTGCATAGTAAAATGTTTGTGTTCAAGTCATTGAATTTTATAGTGTAACGATGTTAAATGCATGAGAGATTCTTTACAATTTTCACATCTTCGTCTATCTCTATGCATAAGGTTTGAGAATAAAGAATTCATTAAACAATGCACCATTTCTTATGCATGAACTTCATTGATAGAAGACGAGCCACAATATCTTTATAAACGTATTTCTAAGTGTACAAAATATGAAAGAAAAATTCACGACGACCCCACCTCATCTCCTTGTAATTTTAAAGGTATGGTTATGCACTCCCTTTAAATAAGAAAAAAATGCTACAAAACTGCTACAGCCCAACAAATTGATATTTCTTTGCATTTATACTCTTCTACACGGCAATATTTATACTCTTGATTTTCAACTCATCCATTACATTACTGCACAAATTTCTCCACATAGGGGAGGATGGCATCCTTGTTGTCAATAAAGATATACATCTAGCTTAATTCAAATTTTTATTCTATACACGAAATGTAGGAGATCAATATCAATCAAGTATAATAACTAAGGATACGTTTGATTGCCAATATTTTTCATGAAAAATATATTTTTCCGTTCCAATTTACTAATTTTGTGTTGTTTGATTGATAATTTTTTCCACGAAAAAATATTTTCATACTTTTGATCACGTAGTTATATTTTCTTTGAAATAAGGAAAATATTTTCTGAGGGGCAGGTGATTTTTATTTTCCAGGTGATTTACTCATTTTGTCTCTCTCATCTATTCATTTTCTCTCATCTATCCACCAATAAAAAGTGAACAAATATAATATTTTCTAAATTAAAAACTAAATCAATCAAACACATTTAATTAATAATTTCCATACAAATAAGTTCTAAGCAATTGAGTTATCCAGAATTTATTTTATTTTTGTTGACTCGAAAAATGGCTCTAACACGTGACCAACAGAATACGTTTTGAAGTAAGATCCTCCATGCACATGATAACATGTTGTTAGTCACTCATGACCTTTTCTGGCGGGGTTGGAAGTGCTGCGAGCACTCCGACGGTCAAGTCAGTATTTTGATCAACCGGAACTTGATTTTCGACGATGAAGTAGTCACCGGAGCGTGTTTAAGAGCAAGTGTAAATATAGTAAAGCTAAGTGTGTTACCAAAATGTCGTGGAATCCATGACTTCAGATCCTGAAGGGGGTCGCCTGTCAATTCGTAGGTTGGCTGGCATTAATTGTCTAACAAGAGCAACTGAGTTGACCGTTTGGAAACTGTCATACGTCCCATCAATCAGTCAGAGATTTAACTTTGGAAAGATCTCCTTTCAGAGGATCTTTGTAGAGGCGTGGTGAGGCAGATTCGTAAGGCGTTGTAGTGGGTGCAGAGTGTGGGGCCTTTGCATCCACTATGAGTTGCGGATGAATTCGACTCTACTGTTAGGGTACATCATTCAGTTTGGAACATTGAAATCAGTTCATTCGATGTGAATTCAGTTCGTCCGCCACGTGGCAGTATGGGATCGGCTCGCCTGCTACGTGGCGAATGAAGTGACGGGTCTCTGTAGGTTTGTAATAATAGTCCTGTAAGTCCATTGTATGAATATTTATATAGTACAAGGGCTTCAGTTTATTTTAGTAGAAAGCGAACAAGTGCATGAAAACGGCCGTCCTGGGCAAAGGGCGAGATGGTGAAAACCGGTAGTCTTGACAGCAGGTTCTGTGAAGCGAGACCGTATATGGACGAAGAGATGGGGATCGACAATTCGGAGGAGATTTTTTGAAATACCAAGTCCTGACTTGGACGAAGCGATAGGAGTTGGCAACTCTGAGGAGAGTTGTTGAAATGCTAGTCCTGACTTGGACGAAGCGATAGGAGTTGGCAACTCTAAGGAGAGTTGTCGAAATGCTAATGCTAAGTCCTGACTTGGACGAAGCGATATGAGTTTGATAACTCTGAGGAGAGTCGTTGAAATGCTAAGTCCTGACTTGGACGAAGCGATAGGAGTTGGTAACTCTTAGAGTTGTTGCAACGTTGAGTTCCGATCCGACCGAGGCGAGAGGGGTTGAAGAGACAGTGTTGTGTTGGGCTCCTTGCTATGATTTGAAAGCTTTTGTATCTTCCCAAAGCAGTCATGGGGGGCGTTGCTTGCTTCAAAGGCACACCTCCCTTGCCATAAATGGTAATCATGCGACGACTTCCTGGACCCAAGACAACGCTTTTGGATTGCGCGTGAAGTACATCGCTCAATCAGGGCCTTCTATTTGTGTGACTCCTGGTTTCAACGGTGATCATGAGCTTTGGGTTTGGACAGATGTGACTTGAGATGATCTAATAGCTGGGGCGAATCTTGAAACACCTATATAAAGCCCAAACCCCTTACTTTGTCACTTTTTACTTTTGCGAAAATCATCAAAAACCCTTAAAGCTTTTCATCTTTGTTTTTTTTGTTTCTTCTCCGGTGAGCAAGACTACAACTCGGGCGTGTCAACTAAGAATCCCAGTAACTTCCCTTTGAACCAAAAAACGTAGGTAACGTTCATCTTTAGTTCTCCATTTTCCTTTTGAAAAACTTTCAGAATCTCCTATCAAGTTTGATTTTGACCCTGATGAACTTGGCACCTCTCTTCAAGAAAGCCAGAAAGCACTGCGCGATCGTATACTAAGGTGCTCTCCGCCGGTTGTTGGTACGATGCGAGCCAGGCGGGGTCTCGATTCTGAGACTGCCACTGATAGGTACCTTAATGTGACAGTGAGTGAGGAGAAGCTAAGTCAGGAGAGTTCTACAATTAGGGAGCCTATAATTTTCACTCCGAAGAACTTGGTATGGTCATTAAAGTTGGAAAAAAATATCTGGAGGCGCCCAGCTCCTCCCGTAGATACTTCTATCTAGTGGGGCGGCTTTCAAATACCCATCTAAGGCCACTTTTGAGGACAATTGTTGAAATGCTAAGTCCTAACTTGGACGAAGCGATAATTTCCATACAAATATCATGCTTACAATGAATTGCCTAGAATTTGTTTATTTATTTTTTCATGCAAATTTCATGCTTGCAATCAAACAGTACAAAAGTGATGTTATTTAGTCCCAACGGGGTTACAATCTCAATAGGTAGCGTTAATGTTTTTTTTTTTTGGAAGGAGGGAGGTACTTCTGAGATTTTATTAAAATGCACTCACTTGTGGCGGAGGAATACCGTGATTACAAATAATATCAATGAAATCAATAAATAAGGAAGTACTACTTCCCTAACAGTGAAAGTAAAGAATAAAAGGAAAACAGTAAAAAATGAGTACTACTTCCCTTACAAAAAGAACAAGTTATAGCAAAAATAAAAGTAAAAGCAAAATAACCTAAACTCTAGTACTGGGCAAACCATTCCTGTCAATCTTAACAAGCGCCCTGATATGTCGTGGTAGGTCGACTGGTCCATATTTCTGGTATCTACGATGATGCCAATCATCGGTAGCAAGTGCATCTTCAACTTGGTTTCCCTCTCTAAAAATGTGGAAGACCATATCTCTGTCAAATGAAACGATATCAGCAATTTGTCTGAGTATTCCCTGGATAGGCCACGGTCCGCTACCTCTGGTGATGCAGTGAATGAAAACAATCGAATCTGTCTCAACCCAAATATCGGACAAATCAAGATCTCTAGCCAATAGTATCCCATCACGAATAGCCCTGAGTTTCGCCTCTAATATCATACATTGTTCATATGAAGCTGAGAAAGCCCTGATATAATTTCCTGCGTAGTCCCTGATGATGCCTCCCCCGCTTGCAAACCCATCCTTGACACAACCATCGATGTTGATCTTGACAGATCCAAATGATGGAAAGCGCCACCAAATCATGATAGGAGGAGGAGATGGGGGAGAGTCAAAGAAATACTAAAAAGTATAGCAAGCTGCATGTCATTACGCCAATGTAACGGTCGAAATAGTCCACCAATATGGAGGAAGGATACCATACGGTAAAGTCTCTACATAATACGTCTTGAGCTCATACGTATGTTCATGTGCTTTGAATTATTCCTCTCAATCCAGAGAAACCAGAAAATCAATAGAGGAATAATGATGCAAATGTGTTCGGTCCTTGCAAACTGTCCAGAATACCTCCATTTCAGAAATCTGTCTAACACTCTCTCCTGTAATCTGAAAAATGTTGCCAAACATGATCTGAAATACTGCTACCAGTAAAAATATGAGTTATGGTCTCAATCTCAGAACAACACTGACATCAA
>CAIGRL010061372.1:0-16107 GCA_903798325.1 Fraxinus xanthoxyloides | reverse complement strand
CATATATTTTCTAATAATCTGACCATGGACCTAGTCCAATTTGATGTCATCACCAGACAGTTAGCACAACTTGCCTCTAGCCAACAACATTTTCAAACTCAATTAGCAGCTGTCCAAACTGAGATGGTTGCTACTCATGAAGCGAGGAGAGATTTAACTACTAGGTTGTCTACATTTAGCAAATCTCTCATTCGACTAATGTCGATAATTCTAAAGTATCCTGTAATAGACAACATCTTTGTCGACGAGGTAATCAAAAGTATTTTTGGTATGACCATAGGGATGGGGATTTGGTTCGTAAGCAAGAGCGAGGTTATGACTGTCACGATATTCATTCTTTTCCAGGTCATAAGGAGCGTTTCTTTAGAAACAATAAAGTATATGCTCCTACTTTAGATGGTTGATTAGATTTTGAGATTTTTACTTAATGATCTACCCTTAAACAAGGAAATCGGTCAGTGACTGAGTATATTGCTAAATTTGAGGAATTCCGAATGAAGTGTCATGTCATTGAGGATGAGGCCCGCACTGTGAGTAGGTTTAGACAAGGTCTAAGAGATGATCTTAGGCGTGAGCCTTTCCTTCAGGGTGTCACTACTCTTGATCATGCTTATTCTTTAGCTCGAGATTTTGAGTTGATTATTTGTACTCCATATAAAAAGTATGGAGCAACCATACACCAATCTCCGCAATGCCGCTTTCTCTTTGGTCTATTACGGGACCTTCCCCATCAAATGTTTTTCCTGTGTTCGTAAATAAAAGGTACAAATTCTAAAATTTCAAGGACTTATTTTCAGTTACAGTGCATCCACTATAAGGACTCTAGCCACACTCTTCCAAATATCTTAGCTGAGCCTTAGTCATTGAAGAATGAAAGAATATAATAGATGCGCGATTAGACGATCAAGTCTATGTACCTAAACTTCAAGAATTTGATGACTTTGATGATAGTGAGAACACCTCCTTAGGTAGTACTCAAATTTTTCCTATGAATCTAGGTATGGTACCCCTGGTTCTCGATACCTCTCAGTCAAATGTTGTATGTCGTACCCGTATCCAACCCATATGTGCTGTTGAAGTGCGTAATCTTGCCATTTTCAAGGATAGTCTTGGCAATTGGGATTTGATCGTCCCAACAATTCTAATTGTATATAAACATTCGATGAATCGGTCAATAAGTATGAGTCCCTTTGAAATTATGCATGAATATGAGCTTATGAAGCCTTTAGACCTTATTCCTACGTCCCCACATGCTAAAGTGTTTATGTCGACTGAAGTATTTGCACTTCATCTTCATGATTTGCATATTAAGATCAATAAACAACTTGAAGTAAGTAATGCAACATATAAACTTCAAGATAATTTGCATAAACGACTTTTTGAATTTAATATTGGGGATTATGTTATATTGCAAACTCATAGTGCTAATATATTTAAAATTTTGAAGCATGTTGGTACAAAAAATATCATTGATCTTTTCTTAAATTTTGTCTACCACTCTATTTTAAATATTGAGGACTACATTACTTACAAACACCGTTTCAATTCCTTTGATGATCCTCTTCTATTTAGTTTTGTGGACTCCCAACCTGTCTATGTTAATATTTCTACTTCCACACCATCTGTCCAGCACAAAAAGATACATTTGATGTTAGTTAAGATAAATAGATTGTGTTGATCAATGATGGACATATTTTGTGCTTCATTGTTCATTGGGTAGTTCCACCTGATGCAAACTGTACATGGAGTCTTATGGAGAAACTCCAACAAATTTGGATTACACTGCTGGAGTTTCGATGTTTGGTTCTTATGAAAGATCGTTTCCCATGGTAGAAGTTTATCCACTCGATAGGGTCGAGTTTTCTCCCACCCCGAAAGAGTTGATGTGGACATCATCGAGATATTGAAATTTATTATTATTATTGTTATTGCGTTTTGTCAATCGAGACTTAATTTTATTGTTATTGAGCTTTATCATTTACATTTTTTGTTATTGGGCTTGTACTAGTGTGTTAGCCTAAGCCCGTTAGGTTTTTACTATTTATTGAATTTTTCATTAGAATTTAGATAGTTTATGAATATGATAAATTGAAGTGGCTTGCAGCCCGTTTTGCTCCCACCTCCTCATTTTCTTTCTTCTCTTCTTCTATTCTTCTGGCTTTCTTCTTCTTCTTCCTTCTCTTCTATCGATAATTAGTTCTTTATTTGTCCTGTATCAACAAATCTTCATTTGGATCTCCACTAGATTCACCATCATGTTTCACTCGAAATGACCACAATCTCTAATACAACCAAAAATTAACCGCTCTATGTTTGGAGTATTTTCTTTACTTCCATGCATTTCTCAATCCCCTTCCCACATTTTGGGCATCATTTCTTTGTTGGGCAATCAGACAAGTGCCTAGGCTTTCTATATGACAAATGCTATATTCCTCATACTTTAAGAGGGAAAATGTGTACAATGTTATTAGAAAACTACTAACGTCCTCAAAACTAATTCTAACTATTTTATTTCACATCTATGACAATCATTTCATTCTCAGTGTCCTCTAACAAAATTAACACAAAACCACCAGATCAGTTTCACAACTTGAAAATATGAAAATTACAACATTACTTCACCCTCTAAGAAATTAAGCAAAAAATATCAAGCAAAATCATAAAACATATCATTACCTTTTAAACCTTTCTTTAACTCTCGATTTTCAGGAAAACAAAAAAAAAATAATAAAAAACTTGCTCATTTCTCACTTTAACATGAAAACTGAGTGATGGTTCATGGTACCAAAAAAGAATTTCTGATTTTTAAGCATTGAGCAAAGGAAAGAAGGGAAATTACTGTCACAGTGCACAAGATTGGTTTGGGTTGTGTGATTTCCTCCTTCGTTCAAGTGCTTTTGATATGGGGAGGATTGATTTAGGGTTCTTCTTCCCACTGCACACGGTTTGGGAGAGAATTGAGGTCAAATGTAGTGCATTATGTTTTGTGTTTTGATTTAAAAACCTCAAAAATGTGTGTCAAAACGGCTAGAGCTTCGCACAAAATTTGACGCCATCCATTGCCACGTCTGTGGCCATTGTACCAACTTGGAAACCATTCAAACGGTTCGGAGTGAGGTGATAAATGGATCAGACGTCGTGTAAGTTCAGTTATCACTCAGATGCATATCAAAGTTCAGTTACCATAACGTAACAATATGCAAAGTTCAGTTACCATTCAAACTTTTCACTTGAAAATATTGCATGTTACTCTTCTACATCAAATCACATTTGAACGACCACTATATCTTAATCACATATTGTATGTTCCATTTGTCACTAAGAAGACAATATAATAGCTAAAATTTGTTGATGATTGTTGTCCTTTGAAGGACAAGATCACCAGGGATATCCTGCTGCAAGAAAAAATTAAGAGTGGACTCTGGTGCTTAATTGAGTCAAAAACTTCCTCTACCAACTTCTCAGCCAATTCATCTTGTTAGGTTTTTAGTGTTGGAGATTTTGTTGACAAAGGACTACTTTGTAACGTGTTGCAAAAGTCAATGACCTAGGGTACAAATTGTACAAATTAGGTTATAAGGTTTAGAGTTTGAGCATGAAAAGAGGAGAAAAATGACACTATATTTTTGCTAGCTTCTCGCCCAGTCATTCAAGCGGCAAAAGAAGATTTTCTATCGCCCATCTACCGTCGAGCTCTCGCTCGAGCGATAGTATGTCGCTTGCTTGTCTCCAACTTCTTGCTCGAGCAACCATTCAACCTAATTACACTTTCTTATAACTACCCAAACCTTTGCATGGATTGTATGGTCTTTGTTCATTGTGCTTATTCTCTAAACACATACATATTATCCTTTCAAGATCCAAGAGGCTATTCATACATTGCTTCCATCTTTTCTTCTTGAAATCATACNATTTTTGCTAGCTTCTCGCCCAGTCATTCAAGCGGCAAAAGAAGATTTTCTATCGCCCATCTACCGTCGAGCTCTCGCTCGAGCGATAGTATGTCGCTTGCTTGTCTCCAACTTCTTGCTCGAGCAACCATTCAACCTAATTACACTTTCTTATAACTACCCAAACCTTTGCATGGATTGTATGGTCTTTGTTCATTGTGCTTATTCTCTAAACACATTCATATTATTCTTTGAAGATCCAAGAGACTATTCATACATTGATTCTATCTTTTTTTTCTTGAGATCATACACCACATATTTAGGAAAAACATCAAACATATTGAATCCGAAACACCACCTACTTCCTATTGGTTATAGGAAGGTACTCTATCAGTTGAATTTCAGAAGCTTTTGGAAGTTGAGAGAGGGTAGACTACAAGCGCAGGAAAAGCACGAGGCCTTGGAACATGTTCTTGGAATTTCGCTGGGAAGAGACAATTGCAAAAGACCTTGGAGTTAGTAGAAAATAGATCCAGAATTCTAGTGGATTTGGCTAGATAGTATCTAACTATAACTCATTCTGTATTATCTATAGAGGAGGTAACTGGCTTGGTCCTTGAATTTTGACCAAGTTGGGGTTTCTCCATCATCATATTGGTGTTTATTATTGCTTTCCTTATTACTATGGTATTCAAGAATAGGATAATTGAACTTGTATACTTAATCATCTAGAAATAATTAAAAGTGATTTGTTGTTTTTGATTGATTAATTCCGCACTTAGGGTCAAAACTAAAAATGGATAAGTAACAACCATTCGATAACTTAGAAACCATTAAATTGGCAATCCATAATTATTAAGTGGTGTTCACTGCGACATCCAATTTTTCAATTGGTATTAGAGCCCAAATTCATTCCTTGACCCATATTATCTAGATGAGTAATGCATTACGCATGCTGCCATATTTTGATAGCAGTAATTATGTCTACTAAAAGGTTATGATGAGAGCTTTTTTAAAATCTATGGATAAGCGTATATGGTTAAGTTTTGTGAATGGTTGGGTTGTACTTAATACCACGGTTAATAATGAAGTAATCCCCACCCCTGTTGCTAATTAGACTAGATCAAACTTAGATGAATGTAATCGGAATACTGAAGCCTTACATGCAGGGGCGGACCGAAGATAAAAGTTCAGCCTGAGCGGTGGTGACGATGCACAGTTGCTGAGACATGGATTGGGAATAAGCCCAAGGAGTTTCCACATCTTCGTGTATATAACAATGAAAAAATTGGGAAAACAAAATAGTACAAGTTTTGGAAAAAAAATGCACTTGACAAATAAAAGATAAGCAACAAATAAATAAAATCCATAATCCATAACTGGAGGAAAAGAAACCCCAAAAATGACTAAAACATCACTCCATAGACAAGCTTTTCCTAATTGCAGACAAAAAACACACTAGAAGTTCAACAAAAAATAAAATTCATCAAAAATCCCTAATATGGGATTTGGGTTTTTGTTTTTCCTCAATTAAAACCCTATCCAGTTCCCATTCTTGCAATCAAATCGACAATCAAAACTATGTAAATAGAGTCATAGATTAAGAGATATTATATACATATAGATTAAAATTTTACTAGGGCACTAGCTAAGATTAGTAGATGCAGCCGGCAGCAAGTAGAGGAAGGAAAAGCAAAAGCAAAGGAGTGAAGATTGTGATTTTGGAACTAGGTTAAAAAAGGCCCAACTCTCTCAGCACAAATAATCAAATGGGCCAAAACTAAAAAAAGGCCCACCTAAGGTCTTCTTTTTCATTCTTCCCGTCTTCTCTTTCCCTCTACAAGGCCACAACGACGGTGGCCCGATGGCTCTCGACGGTATTAAGACTTCGACAGATCCAGCACGGGCGACCGCTCCCCCTCATCGGGAACTGGGACACCTCTGCTTACATGCCCTATTTATGGTAATATCCCTGGAAAAGTTTAGGTTACTGTCTATGTGTGAAATAGCCAAAGTGTTTTGGGATATTCTATATACCACACATGAGGGAACTTAAGCAGTTAAGAACTCTAAGTTGCAGCTGCTTACCATTAGGTTTGAAGAGATTAGAATGAACGAGAATGAGATCATTGATGAATTATACACGAGCTTAAACGACATAGTAAATTCTAGCTTCAACCCAGGTAAGAGAATCTTGGAGCCTAAGAACTTCATTCTTAGATCCCTACCAGAAAGTTTTAGACATAAAGTCATAGCAATAAATGAGAGTGAAGACTTAGATTCCATTAAGACTGAAGAGTTGGTTGGATCTCTCCAGACTTATGAACTTACATTAGGTAAACCTAAGTTGAGAATTCAATTGCCTTGAACACCATTAGAGATGAAGATGCTAACTCTACCTATTTAGATTTTCCTAACGAAGAACAGTTAGCATACTTTGCTAAAAAAATCTGGAGAATGCTTAGGGATAAGTAGAAACCTAAAGAGAGATGGTGAGGTGATTCCAGTGAGTCTAGAAGGCGATCTTAATCTGTAAAGTGTCATAACTGCTGAGGTCTTGGCCACATTAGGAGTAAGTGCCCTAGTAGTAGGAGAAATTCAAATAAGGCTATGAATGCTACTCTCACTAATGACAAGTCTAACTCGGGCAATCGGAGTGAGAAATCCACTCATGAGGAAAGTGAAAAATATGTTACCTTTACTACTATAATTATGAATTAATCTGATAAGGGGAGTGAGAAGACTGAGAACGTAAGTAGTGATGAGGATTTAGAAGAAGACTTTGATCATGATGACAATTTTGACAGTGAGGGAGATATTCATGAGGTTTATGATAGAATCTATGAGGAAAGCATTGAGATTCTAACAAATAATAAAGTCTTAAGTACGAGAGTTGAGGAACTTGAGTCAAAAAATGAGAAACTCGTAGCGTACTTTCAGGAATCTACAATAAGTCTTTAGATACTCAGGTTAGGAATATCACTAGTAAGCTTAAGAAGACCTCTAGAAGAGTTAATAAGCTGATAGTTGAAAGTGAAAACTTAGAAATCCATGTTAAAAATCTTCTGAACGACTCAACTTTTTGCCTTTTCTAGTTGTTCTATAAAGCTAGATAATATTCTAGGAATAGGCAAGTCTGTTGGTAATAAAGGAGGTCTGAAATAATAAAAATGATCATAATGTTGCTAGTATGTCCAAGACCACAAGCTTAATCCTGAACCTAAGAATAAGAGATATGTAGGACACAGGCCTGCTAGACAACGTAGGAGCCGCAAACTTAGGAATAGATATCAATGATCTCATAACTTTGGTCTTAGTTTTATCTCTACATGTTTTCATTGCAGTGTGTTAAGACACATAAGGCCTAGGTGTCATCATTTTCCTAACGAAAATAGAAATCAGAACTTAAATAGAAATAAGCATCAGGAGTTTATTGGTCAGATTGGCTTCTTTCATGTCATTAGGCAAGTTTTGGTGAAGAAAAGTGATTCGAAATTTTTGAAATGGATCACGGTGATCTTAAAGGTGTGTGCATTTGCATACCTAACTGATTAGATATTTTTGGTGCATTCCCGTGCTTTATCATTGTCTGACATTGATTTATGCATGCACATATTTGTTTATTTATTTTTTAGGTAGAAAACTCATGCATATTTTTATTTTATTTTGTGTGTACTTGATATTTTTTTTGTGCTTGGTGCATTCATATTTTAAAATAAAAAAATGGAAAACTGAAAATTAAAAAAATGCGAAAATTGTTTTTACAAGAATAATATGTAATATACTTGAATTTGTTTGTTGTAATCAAACATAGGTTTAATCAATGAGCTGTAACAGAGTTTCCATTGTTAGCTTAAGTTATTATAGAGTACTTAGTATAGGTGTCTTCATGTACCATCTGCACTGCACACTATGATATTGTTAGTAGGACCCAACCGCATGTGTGAGATTTGTGTTAGCAATCGCATGTCAATAAGGTGACTTTGAACATGAATTAATCTTATTTATTAGACATAAATTCAAGTTTATCCTATGTAATAAAAAGTTGAATGTCTTATGGTCTTCTTCGGAGCATATTTGACTCGAGCAGAGTTTCTCATAACTTGGTGCCTATGTTCAATTGATTTGGGTTAATCGACCTAAAGCTCGCTATAGGGGTCATTTTAGTCGTTTAATGGAGAAGAGTCTGCACTTAAGATATGAAAAATAATAATAAGCTTGAAAAATTGAAAGATGTAAAAATAAAATATGTTCAAAGTCAGGGGGAGAAAAGAAAATATCCATACAAAATGAGCTTTTCTTTATAAGTTCTAATGTGCTTTAAATGGTTTGACTTTCATAAGTAGAGGAATACGCTTATTGGAAGTGATGTTTACCATGTCCTTTCTTTCAAAATTAAGGTTTGCAGTTCTACTTACAAAGGATAAATGACACTTTACACATATGGATCACTTATACAATTTACTCCATGTTAGCTTGAACTAAGTATATGGGAAGGTTTAATGTACATTGATTATACTTGTGTATGCTAACAACTACATTTTTGAGTTATTGTATGTTAATGTTAAAAGTTTTTAATTATCGGTCCCTTTCGTCATTTGTGACAAAAAGGGAAATAGTGATGTAGTAAAAGTTTTGAATGGGAGAATTAAATTTTTGAGGTGAAGTAGATTGATAGGGGGAGATTTATTGATTAGATTGCATTCCATACCATACCATACCATATCTACCTAGTTGTTTGAATTTTTGATATTTTTATGATGCTAATGTTTTTGTTGGTGTTTAGATTAACATTAGTGTTACATCTTAATCTAAGTAGTGTTGGTATCATGTGATTAATGATTTTATTATTTCCTTATCACGTGCTTTTACACTATGTATTTGAGTTGTGGATTTCAGGAAACATGTTCAACAAGGAATGAAAAAGACATAAACCCGGGTAGTTTAGATTTTGTTTATAGTTTTCTTTGACTTATTGTGTAGTTTTGTCACAGAATGCCAAAGAGAAAGTTTGTTAAATTTTTAGTGTTAGCGATTTTGTGGACAAAAGGATTACTTTATAATGTGCTGCAATCATCAAAGACCTAGGGTGCAATTAGTTCAAATTGAGTTATGAGGTTTAGGGTTCGAGCATGAAAAAAGGAGAAACACGATGCCGCATTTTTGCTAGCTTGTCACTCGGTTGGCGCTTGAGTTGCAAAAGCAGGTTGCCTATCTCTCGCCTGTCGCCGAGCCCTCACTTGAGTGACAGGTCGATTCGAAAAACCTAATTTGCTATTTTGAAGTATTTTTTGGCTCATTCAACCTAATTACTCTCTCCTATAAATACTCTAGTTTATGCACAAATTGTGTTGTGATTGTTCATTGTGCTTATTCTCTAAACACGTTTATATTATTCTTTGAAGATCCAAGAGCCTATTCATATATTGATTCCATCTTTTCTTCTTGAGATCATAGAACCACATATTTGGGAAAAACATCAAACCTATTGAATCTAAAAGACCACCTATTTCCTATTGGTCATAGGAACGTATTCTCTCAGTTGAATTTTAGAAGTTTTTGGAAGTTAAGAGAGGTTGGATTACAAGCGTAGGAAGAGAATAAGACCTTAGAGCAGGTTCTTGAAACTTCACTGGGAAGAGACAATTACAAAAGATTTTGGAGCACATCTTGGAGTTAGCTGAAAAAAGATCAAGAAGTCTAGTGGATTTAGCTAGATAACATCTTACTGTAACTTGTTCCGTGTTGTCTCTAGTGGAGGTAACAAGCTTGGTTCTAGAGTTTTTACCCAATTGGGGTTTCTTCGTCATCATATCGGTGTTTATTTTTACTTTCCTTATTATTGCGGTATGCAAACAGAGGATAATTGGATTTGTATGCTTAGTAATCTAGAAACAATTAAAGATGACTTGTTGCTTTTGATTGATTAATTCCACACGTAGAGTCAAAACTAAAAATGTATAATTAACTGAAGGTTTTTAAACAACAAAGAGGAGGAAAAATTGAGATTTCAATCATTCATAATGGTGTTACACGGCTAGCTATATAAAGCAATCATGTCATCCATTACAAAAGTGTTTTTCCTACCAACTATTCTACTTATTACCACTTCTACCATACTTGGCAGATTACAACTTGTAGTATGTCCTAGCTTGCTTAAGTTGCAATATAACTTAGGCTAGAACTGATTACAAAAAATATGTAGGAGAAACCATAGCAAAAACAAATGTTTGTTGACAATAAAAGTGTTACACGATTGTTAACAATCCTCCTTGACACTTTTGTTGGAAACAGAAGGCATTCTATCAATGTTTCAAATCTTTCCTTAGGCAAAGCTTTAGTTAGTATATCGGCAATTTGATCTTCAGACTTGCAATGCTTCAACTCCACCTCTTTCTTTTCTTGAGCTTCCTTGATAATGGCATTTGATCTTTATATGCTTAGTTCTTCCATGAAACACTGAATTTTTCACCATAGTCATTGTTGATTGGTTGTCATAAAGGATAGTTGTTACCTCAATTTGTTGTTGCCTCAGATCATCCATCATTTCCCCAACACCCGCAAGTGAGAAACATTTGGCTTAACTCGATACCATGCTTCATAAGGAGTTAATTTATCGAAGGCCTTTGCAGGTAACTTGTTGAGAAGATAAATAGATGTGTTCCCTGCCTCNCAATTTGATCTTCAGACTTGCAATGCTTCAACTCCACCTCTTTCTTTTCTTGAGCTTCCTTGATAATGGCATTTGATCTTTATATGCTTAGTTCTTCCATGAAACACTGAATTTTTCACCATAGTCATTGTTGATTGGTTGTCATAAAGGATAGTTGTTACCTCAATTTGTTGTTGCCTCAGATCATCCATCATTTCCCCAACACCCACAAGTGAGAAACATTTGGCTTAACTCGATACCATGCTTCATAAGGAGTTAATTTATCGAAGACCTTTGCAGGTCACTTGTTGATAAGATAAATAGATGTGTTCACTACCTCTACCCAGAATTCTTTTGGCACTTTCTTTTCCAGCATCAAACATCTTACCATTTCAATAATTGTCCCGTTTTTCCTTTCACAGATTCTATTTTGCTGAGGTGGGTAACGAATGGTTAGCTGGTGTTGATTTCCACTTCATTACAAAATCTGTCAAACTAGTTGCTGGTGTATTCAGTTCTATTGTTAGTCCTTATGGCATTAATTTTACAATCACTTTCATTCTCCACAAGGCTTTTAAATCCCTGAAATACTGCAAGCACCTCAGACTTTATCTTAAAAAAGTAAACCCAACACATTCTTGTTAAATCATCTGTAAAAAGGACAAAGTATTTGTTGCCATTCAAGGTTGAAGTTCTCATTGGACCACACACATCAGAATGGACCAATTGTAGTTTACTTAATGCTCTTCTAGATTGATTTTTAGGGAAAGACAATCTGGTTTGTTTTCTCAATTGACAAATATCACAGACACAAACATCATCACTCACCTTTTGGCATGTTTTCCACAAGCTCTAGTTCATTCAGATTTTGAAGTGAAGTATAACTGGCATGCCCAAAACGTTTATGCCACACTGAAGATTCAATCAAGGTACTAGTAAGGGCATGAGAGTAAACATTCTTCCATTCCAAAGGGAAACTCGTATGCCCCCATTTCTACTGTCATTAACTCAAGGTTGGTTGAATCCAATAAAGTGCAGTTACTATCCTTAAATATTAAGATATAATTCTTCTCAATCAATTGGCCAACACGAACTAGATTTTGATCAATGTTAGGTACATAAAGAACATTAGAAATGCACTTGATACCTGTTAATGTTTGAACTGAAACTTTGCCAATTCCTTTCACATCAACATACCCTCCATTTCTTACCTTAACTTTTGATCTGTATGCATCATTTAATTCTACAAAGATGTCTAAATTTGAAGTCATATAATGAGTACAGCCATTGTCAAGCAACCAAGTTTCAACCCTGCTGCTAACTCTATAGTTTATGGCTGAAAAAAAAAAAGGTACTCCTCCTGCTACCTGGGCCTGTTGCATCTCCTTCTTTACCTTTTAGTTTTTGCAAACTTTCTCCACATGACCAAACTGCTTATAGGATCTGCATTGTACACCAGGCCTGAACCAGTACCACTTTGGATAATGGCCTTTCCTTTTACAATGAAGGTAGGGATGATACTTTGTATCCTTACCTGTGACTTTGGTTTCAACCTCCTTCTTCTCATTTTGTGATTTCTTCACTCCAAAACTAGTTTGAGCTTTATGTTTTCCCTTTACAAACAAAGCTCCTTCAACTTGTTCTTCTTTCCCAAACAACCTTCTTTGTTCTGTGGCTTGAAGAACATTCACAAGCTCAGCCAAAGATATACTAGCCAAGCCTCTAGAGTGTTCAAGAGAAGAGATTTTGGACTCAAATTTTTCAGGCAAGCTTATCAACACTTTTTCCAGTACCCTCTTGTCTGGTAAGTCATCTCAAAGTAGCCTTATCTGGTTTACTATCTTCATCAACCTATCAGTAAACTCTTTTACAGTTTCAGAGTCCTTCATCTTCAAGGTTTCACACTCCTTTATGAAGTTCAACACTTGCATCTGCCTGGTTCTTTCATTACCTCTAAATTCTTCCTTCAATCTGTCCCAAGCTTCTTTTGGTGTTTCACAAGTTATAATTCTGGTGAAAATAGCATCAGAAACGACTAATTGAATGCAAGAAAAGGCCTTGAACTTCTTAGCTTCTCCTCAATGTGCTGCTTCAACTAAGCAATGGTTGGATTAGCTCTTAATGGTGGTGGCTCAGCTCCTGGTTCTGTGATTTTCCACATATCATAGGCCTTCAAGTAAGCTTTCATTTTTGTGCCCAAAAACCATAATTTTCCCCTATAAACACAAAAGGCAATGGGGGCAGAATAACCACTTGAAGCTATTTCAAACAAACAGATGGCTGTATCAGTGAAGGTAGCTCCCTAGTTTTTCCTAAAAAAACTGCCGGTTTACAGATTGTTCAAAGACCAATTAAAGCTCTGATACCACTAAAGGTTTTTGAACAACAAAGAGGAGGAAAATTGAGTTTTCAATCATTCATAATGGCGTTACATGGCTGGCTATATAAAGCCATCATTTGATCCAACACAAAAGTGTTTTTCTACCAACTATTCTACCTACTACCACTTCTACCATACTTGACATATTACAACTTGTAGCAGGTCCTAGTTTGCTTAAGTTACAATATAACTTAGGCTATAATTGATTACAGAAAATATGTAGGAGAAACCATATCAAAAACAAATGTTTGTTGACAACAAAAGTGTCACACGGTTGTCAACGGTAACAACCATTCGATAACTTAAAAGCCAATAAGTTGGTAATCTGTGAACTGCTAAGTGGTATCCAATGCGACAACCCCCTTTTCACGTCTCAACACAAAAGAAATAAACTATCAGCTTTTGTATCTTTTCCTACTCAAAATAAGTCTTCTAATGTAGATTTGTAGCCTAGAAAGTCAGGACATCCTTGTGTTCAATCCCTTGGTTTAGTTAGCCAATTAATCTACTTGTTTCACTTGTTAAGAACATTGAATTCTAGAATTCAGGCCAATGTGGCAAACTTTATCAATCTATTTTTCTTAACTCAGTAAATAAAGCACCTTTCCCTCTTGAAATTGTTCATATTGATGTGTGGGAACCTGCTTCATTTTAATACAACAGGATTTTCTTATTATGTGCATTTTATAGAAGAATACACTCCCTACTCTTAGATATTTTCAATGAACGCAAAATCTGACTGTTCGATATATTTCATTTCATACTCTCGTGGAGAGACAATTTGATAGGAAGTTGAAATTCTTACAATCTGACTAGGGAGGAAAATATAGGACACTGCAACCCATTTTAGACCAGTTGGGTATTTCTTTTAGGCACCCATGTCCATATACACAGCGAAATGGTAAGGACGAGAGAAAACATGGACACATTGTAGAACTTGGCCTTACCCTCCATGCTCAAGCAATACATGCCAGTGAAATTTTGGTGGGATGTCTTTGTTACAACTATTTTTCTTGTAAACAGGTTACCTTCTAATCATGTACTTCGTAATATTTTCCCATTAGAGAAATTGCACCATCAAAAACCAAATTACAACTTCCTGTAGACTTTTGGTAGTGACTGTTTTCCTCATCTTAGACCTTACAATAAGCACAAACTAAACTTTCATACTTCAAAGTGTGTATTCATTGGATACTGTTTATCCCACAAGAGTTACATGTGCCTTCACTTGTATGAATGACCAAAAGCGTTAGCTTTGACGAATCACGTTTTCCTTTTTCTAGCGGTTTTGGTTCCAAAAAAATTCAGCATCTCATATTCCTTTCTCCAATCCTATAACTCCAACAAAGTAGTTTTTTTTCCTGCTCATTTTACTCCTAACATTTTACTACTTCAAATCATGCAGTCCCAAGCTTAATTCAACCTGCAGCAAGTAATATTCCTGCTTGTGATCATTCTGCTCGAGTCGTTCTTAGCCAACGTCAACAGAATGTCGAACATCCTCTTCAATAATTCTCTACAATACACACCACCTGTCCCGTCCAATTTTAACTCTAAAATTTACAAACTACCACCTCTACGCACACGATGCAGACAAGATCAAAGTCTGGAATAGACAAACCAAAACTTTTATCACTTTCCATAATGCGACCTTTATAGCTTCTACTGAACCAACATATCTGTACAGCAAGCCTTACTTGACCCAACTTGAAGAATACTATGCTTTTGAATACTTAGTGCTTCTTCAAAACAAAATGTGGTATTGGTTCCTAACCATGTGAGTATGGGTATTTCGACTAAAGTATAATCCTAATGGCACAATTCAAAGATATAAAGGCCATTTGATGGAAAAGAGGTTTCAACAAACCCTTGGGTTAGATTATTTTCGAACATTTAGCCAAGTTCTACCATTAGGGTAATTCCTACTTTGGCTGTGATAAAGAGCTCGGATATACAAGTTGATATCAATAATACTTTTTTAATCGGAATCTTCAAGAAGAGGTTTTCATGTCACGACTTCAAAGGTTCGAAGATAATGATAAATGTTATACCTCTTCCTATGAGGCAGGCCACGTGGTAACCAACTAAGAAAATATCAAGGCCTGCACTCCACGTTACTACATCTTCCTAAGCCTAGATAAGGCAATTAGGTATGAAAGTGAAAGTGATTTAGGCACCCTAGCCGAAGCGACATGGTAGGAGCCAAACTTCCATGTCCGAGGTGAGGTCCCACAATTGGATATAGTACATTTTCAAAGTGATAGACATTTACTTCACAAGGCATCTTCTATGACATCACATCAATAGATTGGCAGCTTTTAGCTCATTTAAAGTCATCTTAGACCTCAGATAGCTGGATAGGACAATTATTAGTTCTGACATTAGGACGAGATCACGTGTCTTGCATTTTACAAATATCACTTCATCTATTCTACTATAAAAATTCACACTTAGTGTTTTCCAAAGGTAATATACTTTTACGCATCAACAATAAGATTAATTAGTATTTTCTTTTCAACTCGGATCTATATATTTTTTTCTCTCGTTCCTTGTCCGTCCTATAACCAAATAACATTTCTTTGTCATTGACTAACTTGAGGGTCAAAAAGTATGCTGCCGTCTTCCCTACCGCTAGAGAAAGGTTGTGTACGTGTAATGCTTTGTCCAAATGTTAAAAAACTAAACACGTGAATGAGATTGGAGCTGGAATCTGTGAATTACATGTTTTCACTAGATTTTGAGGTCAACAAAGTGGCATTTTCTAAGGGAAATCACACTTCAACCATGTGCATATATCTCATGAGCAAAAACATACCAAAAAACCAATTTACTTTCCCTTTAAAAGGAACAAATGGGAGTTTTGAAAATAAAGTCAATTATTCTTTATTTCTTGTCTTTTGATCCTCAAAGTTACAACATGTAAAGTTTTTGGATTTTTCCTTGAATATGATAAATATAGAAAAAACTAGCTGAAGAAGACAATCCTTTGAAGAAATGAGGTGTCTCAACTAAATGAGTGTAGGAGAAAGAAGTGTTGCTAACCCACAGAGAGCAATAAAAGATACATGAGGATAAAGCCCCGCCAACCTAAACTAATCATCACAAGCTCAAAACAGAAGAGGTCAAGGATCATCACACCATAGAGGTTATAACCATGGTTGCAAACATGAGAAGTGTCATGGAGC
>CAIGRL010061356.1:0-15741 GCA_903798325.1 Fraxinus xanthoxyloides | reverse complement strand
TTTTTGACGTGGTTTTTCGTTACTTCTGTTTTTGTTTGTTTATTTTGTTTTAACTTTAATATGAATTTTATTGTTTTTCTTTAGTCTAGTTTTTTTTTTTTTTAAAAGAAAAAACTGCTCAACGGCTGACAGCTGCTTACAAACAGCAGCATGCAGCTGTCATAGCTGCCTGCGTTTCGCAGGCAGCTATATTATTTTTTTTAATTTTTTTTATACTTCGCTGAGTTGGCTCGGCCAGCCACTTGGGTTGGCTCGGGCTCGAGCCTTTGCCCCAAAATGGGGCTCAGCCCGAACCACGAGCCAATCTCGGTTCAGGCTCTTCAGAGCCGAGCCACGGGCGGCCCGAGCCATTTTGTCATCCCTGATTTGCTTTGATGTCACTTGTTAGAAATTGAGTTAATTGTTATGATAATGGGTAAAATAAAAGGTAACAATCATAAGAACATATGATTTACGCAAAACTCACGACGGAAAAAACTATGGGCAAAGGCAGAGAATTCACCGTATCAAAAGTAAGGAGTTATAAAATGTTATGTGGGATCTCACAAGACTCTCCTCCGATTCTAACGGAATCCAACTGAAAAGAGGTTGGAAGAAGGATTTGGCATCGATACACAACTTGTGGTTGAAGATAACAATAACAAAAGAACTAGTCGTCAAGATAAGAAAGACGGTGTAGGCATTCACATGAGCAATGAGAATGAGGAAAAGAACGTGACAATATCCGACCAGCCCGAGGAAAAGAAGGAGGAGCAACAGCTGATTAAGCAAAAGACTAAGAGGATTTCAACCTTGGATGCATTTAGAGGCCCCACCATAGTGGTATATGGCTAATTAACTAAAGCCAATCTAGTACACATATTTTATTTGCAACTCTACATGAATTTCTACTTCTTGATTGGAAATTTCACGTGTGCAGTTGATGATGCTGGAGGAGCATATTCACGGATTGATCAATCGCTATGGAATGGATCCAATTTGGCTGATTTTGTAATGCCTTTTTTCGTCTTCATTGTTGGGGTTGCAATAGCCCTCGCTCTAAAGGTATGGCTTTTCTTTTTCTTGATTTTTCCCTGCTCTTGTCATCTTCCATTTGTGCGAAAAGGATATGAAGATGACATCCATCATCTATTGTCGAAATTGTAAGTTGTATGATAATACTGCTCTGATAGGAATACGTCCTAATGTTGCAGAAAATTCTGAAGGTCCAGTCAGCGATCAGAAAGATAATCTTGAGAACATTGAAGCTTCTCTTTTTCGGAATTATTCTGCCAAGTATAGAGTTTGCTCATCCTCGTTCAATTTATGACTGCAACATTACTGCATGAACTACTATGGAAATGGGTGATAAATTTTCATACTGCATGAGGATATTCTCATGCACCAGATGATCTGTCCTACGGAGTTGACATAAAGCAAATCAGATGGTGTGGCATCCTCCAGGTGAAAACTTCTCATCCTTCTATTGGAAGTAAATTGACTCAATTTATAAAAAATTAAGTCCAACTTTTTTCTGAAATATTCAAAAAGAGAAAGAAAGAAAGAAAGAAAACTGGACTCTCTCTCTCTGCTTGACATCAATTATCGTGTTCGCAACCAGAGAATAGCTTCGGTATACTTTGTTGTGGCTATTATAGAGAACCTCACCGCCGAGCTCAGACCAACCGTTCTAAACCCCAGTTATGTCTCCATTTTCACCACCTACAAATGGTAACGGTAAGTACGCACGTGCACATATTACTTACCCTTTTAACACCAAAATCGGACTGCTAATTGATGTAAAATAATTCCTGGTTAGGAGGGTTTGTTGCATATGTGATGTGCATGGTCACATCAGTCACTTTATATGTTCCTGACTGGAGCTTTGTCGTGCACCATAAGCATGTAGCTGAAAAATACACTAATAAATTGACTTCTTTTTTCTACTGATGCAGTAATTAGTTGTTACAGTCAGCAAATGAGACATAACCTTGCTAATTTTCCGGTAAAATGTGGTATGAGGCCATTTTGGACCTGCCTGCAATGCAGTTGGTTATGAGGATAGACAAGTTTGGGGTATTAATCACCTCTACTCGCAACCCGTTTGGTCACGATTACAGGTCAGATTTCAGAATGACCACATCACAGAAATTCATATACTAGAATTCAAAATAAGCTTGTTTTATGAATTTCCCTTCTTTTCTTCTTTCTTTTTTTGGTTTCATACGTAGATATTGAGCAATGTTCAGGCTTGCACCTTCAGTTCACCTGATTCTAGTCCACAACGCAAGAATGCACCAAGTTGGAGCTGTGCTCCGTTCGAACCTGAAGGCCTGTTGAGGTTTGCCTTCCTCACATTTCAACCATAAACTTACTGTATGGACATGTTTGATGTGTTGTACTGGACGGACAGAATTATCAAAGATAACTATAAAATCTTGTCGAATAATGTGAAGCAATGATGCTCTAGATACATATATGTGTGTAAATATATTTTGCCAAAAAAAATATTTATTTTGAGCAAACTATGCATGCTTTGAATTTGCTTTCAGCCAAATTTCAGCCATTCTCGCTGGCACAATTGGCATTAACTATGGACATGTATTGATTCATGTAAAGGTAAACTCATGTGGCATCACTAATTCAAATTATTTATATTGGACATCAAAATAAACTAAAAAGATCAAACTCAAAATGCAATGCTATGATTCACAGTGGAATTTAATACTTCTTGCAGGAGCCTGCTGAAAGGCTCAAGCAATGGATTTCAATGGGGCTTGTTTTACTTCATGTAGCAGTTATTCTTCATTTACAGACGGTGAATACTTTTATATCACAAAAATAATACTCAAAATTGTTTCCATTTAAAGAACCATTCAAGAAAACAAGTACCCATGTTCATTTTTCTTTTTTTATGCAGGTATTCCTATCAACAAGCAGCTATACAGCTTCAGCTATGTTTATTTCACAGCTGGTGCAGCCGGGATTGTATTTTCAGGGCTCTACATACTGGTAAAGCCTCCAACCCCATCCTTCCCCACGAAAAAAAAGGTATTCATGCTTACCTGCCGAAGAATATACCTACAAAAATTTGAAAAATGAGCTTCCAGTGCATTACAGATCAATGTCTGGGGGCTGCATACGCCATTCTTGTTCCTGGAATGGATAGGGATGAATGCAATGCTGGTTTTTGTAATGGCAGATCAGGGAATTTTTGCAGCTTTCATAAATGGACGGTATTACAAGAATCCAGACAACAATCTAGTAAGTTCCATTACTCATACAAACCCTTGATATATCATATAAACTTAGTATTTCACATTACAAGCTGAGAATTGTTGTTATTTTTAGGTCAATTGGATTCAGCAGCATGTTTCTATTGATGTTTGGAAATCTGAAAGAGTATGGACTTTATTATATGTAATATTTGCTGAAATTACCTTCTGGGGTGTGGTTGATGGAATATTGCCCAAACTGGGTATATACTGGAAATTATAAGAGGGAATTTCTATATCGTTGTAATGGAGTAGACATATATAGTTTAAAGGGTGAATCAATAAATCAGATATCTTAGGTTTTTTCGTGTACCTAAAAAATTGTGGTCATATGGCATTTTACTATGTACTTTCCACTTTTGCCTTGTCATAAAACATCAAATTCTAATATATAACCATGAGAACATCAAACTTGCTGATAGAAAACTGCAGTCAAACAGCAAGGATATAACACATCATGTATTCCAGCTCTCAAGGAAATATTCTGTACTACTTACTTTTCTGGTAACTTGTGGCATCCATCTCTAGCATAAAAACGTTACAGTAAATAAGTATCCACGGGTGCAGTTGGAAAGGATGTTACAAGTTCTATTTCCCACCTGAGGTATTGGCTTCTACTTCAAGAGAAACACCACCAGAAGGCTTGACTTGCCTTTTCATCTTTTTATCAGATATTTGCTTGTTTACACGAAAGGTCAGTCATACAGAAGCTAAGTACAACTTGTAAAAAGTTTTACACATATACAAGTAGTAAAGATATGTACATTGTGTAGATGATATCAAGGTCAAAGCATACCATACACAAGCCAAAGTTCCGTTGCAAACCTGCAAAACATTTTACGCTTAGCCATTATAACTCCCAACCCATCAACATCTTCCAAACAGACTCCTGTATTTCTTTCCCTGCAACAGAGAAACCATCCCCCTCGTCTAATAAAACTCTGTAAACTTCACATTCCCGTTCTCCAATCATGTACCTCCCAATTTCGGCCTGAAAAGACAATCAAATCTGATTATAATCATTTGAAAAGAAAATCAGGAAGAGATATTGAGAAAATGAGTCAGATAATTATTCAGATACCACTGGATAGCTATATACGATTTCCTTTTGGCTGGGTATATTTTCCTATGTTTTAAGTTTAGGTATTTGTATCTCTCACGACAAAATATTGCCCTTCACGAGCTCCATGGAAAATCTATTTCGCGAATTTTCAGTGTACATAGAAATTTATGGGTGCATGCAATCACAGCACCAAAACGGATAGAAACATGCATTGAACTGGGTTGTACTACTAATAGAGTCAATGGACACTAAATGAAACAATCATCTATTGATATTCGACATTGTAATAGTCACACTTTAGAAGATGCTCCTATGCTTAATGTGAGAAGGGAGAAAGCAAAGCATAATAAAATCGTCTCAATCTGAAACTAATAAAGCATGCCTATAGGGACATACCAAAAAGATTGTTTTGTTGAGCATCTTGAGAGCAAGAGTTATGTCATGGAAAACCAGGGGACGGCCCTTGCCAGATAACTCGACGGGGTTTGCGACTAGCAGTTCAGTATCAGGGCCACGGCTTACCAGTGCTACTCTGACAGGACGAGTTAGTTCTACTCGAAGACGGGAGAGCAGTGCATTCTGTTTGCTGGGATCAACTATTTTCTTACCATCTGCTTGCATGATAAACAAGTCTAGCTCGCAGTCTAGTTTCCCTTTCGTTGTAAAGCGTCCATAAGAAATCTAGTACAAACCATAATGTATTCAAATCAGGAACTTTCATTTAAGACAATGCACTGAAGAAAAGATAAACTAATCAAGAAGTAAATAGTTGAACAGGAAAGGGAAAAAAAAAAAGGAAAAAGGGAAAAGCAATACCTGGATGTTATAATCCTTCAGGGTTCTCATTATATCATACAGGAGACCTTTGTGATCCTGGCAAACAATCTGGACAAGTGTGTGAGCAGGACTCAATGAATTATCAATCGTGATGGATGGACATTTGGAGTGCACAGATCCATTTTTGTGTTCATCGTTCATGTCTGTATTGAACATATCTTCTGTAATTATATCAGGAAGAAATGAGGATCCTTGTGAACATGAAGCAATTTCAGGACCGACAATCCCTATGTCACAAGTGATCATGTCATCCCCTAGAACAGCTTTTAAATGGTCATATGTGTCCTCCTGTCTCGCCGTTGTATGTAAAAGTTCCCTGAAAATTTTGAGAAGAACAATAACCTTTTCAACCAAAGACTGACAACAATAGCGTAAAATGCCAAGAAGCCAGCAGGTGAACGATTTCAGTTGATCCTGTTATTTGTTTACTTTTTCTTTTTCAGTGTTTGTGCGTGAGTTGGCGTGCATGCAAGTTGAAGAGGTTTGGGGGACGATGTTCACTGATAACTGCATTTAAAAGGCTTTCTATACAACTTATATACATGTTAGTTGAAATATATGGACATCCCTCAAATATGCCATGGATGATAAAATGAAGATACAACTAGATTAGGCTTAATAAATGCATTATTGAAATCTATGTTTGATAGATGTGTGCAAACAAGAAAATAAAAGAAAAAAATATCAGAACAATAGAACCAGAAAGAATAGAATACCTTGTGTCGGTTATGAAGAAGAGATCCAACACCTTCCCGTCTGGAGTGGTTGATACCTTAACTCGCTTTATTGTAAGCTCAAGCTCGTAAAGAACCTCTGTCACCTCTGCCAAAAAAATTCTCCAAAATTCAACTAATGGATCTAATCCAGATATCCTTCCCAGTCAATATACTTTATTATCCAACAACTGGCGCATATATGGAAAGAAAGTGGATAAATTAATACAGGAAATATCAGAAGAGAGAAAGAAAATCACACAACACTAACCTCTCAAATTTTGTGAAGGGAGGAAAAGGACCAAAGTAAATTGGTATTATCCCATGAAAATAAAACTTGAATATCCAAATGATAGAAGAAAGAATTTTTTTCTTTTTATGAATTATAATCAAGAGAGTAATTATTACTGAAAATGATATTTAGCATTGACAAGTGCTAAATTTAATAATGATTGTCATAGTCAAATTTGAAAGGACTAGCGACAAAAGTATGAGTCGTGGAATATAGCAGTTACCATGCAAAAGGCCCCTTCTATCATGGCAGGAGAGCTTCAACAGGAACACATCAGGAGGCTTCGGTGACTGCAACTCAGCCCTGTAATATGAAAATCCAGAAGCTGACGAACAAGAAGGGCATGCCCCCATCAATCTCTTTTTCAACAAAGTCCATCTCGTGTTCGGTTTGCCAATAACCCAGAACACTATGTAGCACCATTTTCCATCCGTAGATACATCTTCATTCAGAACATTTTATGCAAGAAGATGAAAATGGGCCAAAAATTAATAACATCAGAATGAATTTTAGAAAGAACAATTCCTAACTTGTCCACACATTCATAACTATTAACCACTTATTATCCACACATTTCAGGGGATTAATAACTCATTTCATAATAATCTCCTTGAAATCCAAACACATACTAAAGTGTCTAATCCTTTTTCTTGGATAATGGAAAAGAAAAACAAAATCTTAACATAAAAACAAAGAAAAGAAAGAGAACCGGGGGAGCTGAAACCTTGTACGTTCATCCTCAATTTACAATACCAATCCATTATTCATCTATATATTCAGAGATAAAGGCCATCAAGAACCACAAATTTTCCACAAGATTCACAACAACCATTCATCAATTCGTTTAGCAATAATTAACAAGCACGTATGCATACGTAGTGTTAAATAGTTAATGCGTGTAAGCAGTGTTAAATAGTTAATGCGTGTAAGTCTCTGTGCTGAATGTAAAAGAATAAAAAATTGCATCTATGCAGATGAATTACATACCAATTCGGACAACAGTGAGGCCAAAGAAGAGAATTATGCGGCAAAGATCACAGCCCAAACCAGTCTTGTCTGGACAATTGACAGTGATTACACTGGGTTCCCCTTCTTTCTCTGACCGCCTAATTAACACAAAATCATCATACAATATCCCCATAATCCCACCTCTTTCTCCTCTCTTGTTCACAATTTCCCACAAAAAATATTGAATCTTTAGTTAATTGATTACAAGAAGTTTAAAACTTCAAATAAAAACAGATCGGTTCCTCAATATATGCAAAAAAATGTCTTAGGTTGGAAGCAAAACAAAGAAAGTAGAAATCTTTTGGTTTGATTTTAATTCTTTTTCGATATGTGCATACAGAAAGAAGAAGGGGTACGAGAAAATGCAGTTTTGACTAACCAAACGTGTTGAAAGTGAATTGGTGAAAAAGTAGTTGAATATGTGACTGTTGTTTCTTTTGAATTGAATCCCTAGCGTTCTGCTTTGGTGGAATGCAATGGAGTTTGGCTGACCTCAGAAAATATACTTATAAGTAGCTAATTATATTTTGTTGAAATAAGTACTTAAGAAAATATGTCCAAACAATTTCTTTACTTTAGCCAGACATGCTGTGGCTTGGCGAGCTGTTGTTCCAAGTATGATGATTGCGACACCAGCCTCCACCAGAACCATGAGAAATGTTACAGTTGGATTGAATTTATTACAAGCATATTCACTCGAATAATGTCACTCCTTGAGAAATGATGTGTGCATAACATTTTTCATAATGGTCCCAATAAAGAGTCTCCATGTGTTCATTATGAACGTTTTTGTATTATGGGATATGTACCAATAGCATAACCTTTCTTTTTATCGGTCAAGAAATGTGACAAATCTGTCTGATAATGTAGCAAGATTGTATTCACGCTTAGATCCCAACATTTTAAAATTATTTTATGAAAAAAAATCACAGTTGCAATCTTTTACTTAGCCGCATCTTTTGCCCAATTCTTTCATTTGTAATATCCATAAACCCAAGGCTTTCAACTTGTTGTAGCCGAAGCGTAGATGGACGAATTTCTTCCGTTTCACCGCCGTCAATTAATCAGAAAAATAAAAAATTATTTAATTTTACCAATTTTAGAATGATGATATTGTAACTATTTTTCACATAAATTAATTGAAAAAATAAAAAAACTTCATCTTCTCCCCAAACCTCCACCCCCAATACCGCAAACACGCTACCCGCTACGATCAATCAAATTCACCTACTCTTCACCCACACACCACGGCCACCCGTCCCGATCTAGAGGTAATAGCACGACCTTTTACTCTTTCTTACAACCTTAAACTCCCAAAACACCTTCACACCCATAGATTACCACACTAAGCCTAAACTTAACCCACAATCATAAGAATAGGCATTTTCTGTATTGTCCACTTCGTTTTCTTCGCCAAAAGTAGGATAAAATTTGAGCAAATCACGAATTCTCACTTTCATTGCAAAGTCGTTAGAGAAATGAGCCAATAATCAAAGATTCTAGGTGGGGTTGAGATTGTATAATTGCAACTAATTGATGTGATAAAAAATATTATTTTATTAAAAAATATGTGGTTGAAAATAAATTTTGAAAAATAAATTTTGAAAAAATGTGTATGGGCTTTAATTTTCCTTTCTCTCTCTTTTTAAATATTTTCTGCAAGAATTGTAAAGTTACAATTTTGCCCTTTAATCATTGATCAAATTAAATTCTTTTTTTTTTTATTTTTTAATTTTCTGGTCAACCAATGCACAAAAGAACGAAATCAATTCTTCTGTCATCCATCATCCCAATGGAACATGCCACGAACATAGTCTCTATTTAATGCTCATTATCTAGGAAAAATAATATTTTGAATTGTATGGTTAAAAGGTAGAAATTTTTTTATATCTACGTGCAGAATATTTTAGTGTGAATGTGTAGTTGAAAATAAACATTGTGAAATGGGATAGAGAACAGTCTAATATAAATTTACATTCCTTGTTATTCAGCCATCTTTGAAACACATTATTTTTTTCATTCTCATTCTTCTACTTATTTTCAATCACACAGTCTTCAATAAAATAATATTTTTCATCACATCAATAATTTTTTCCTTCTTTTTCAACAACATTCCACATCACATAAAATAAAATAAAATACATTCTTATAAAAATAATCGGTGTGGAGCATTAATGTTTCCCACTTCTTGTTGGAAGTTGGAGGTTGAAACAAGGTTTTCAACTCTTTTTCCTTGGAGAGATAGAGACGTGATGGGCCCTTTGTGCACCATTAGATTAATCTCATGTTATTTTCATAGATTTCCCACTGTTCATTTATTTTTTTTTATTTTTTTATTAAAGCATCAAACGTTGGAATATGCTATTACACATTAGCCGAGTACATTAAAAAACAAATAATAATATAAAAAAAGGTAGTGGATGACTAGATTCCACGCTATCCAAGTTTAAAAAGAAAAAGAAAATTTGTCGTATGTCACTCGCTGAACATTCTTACTTCTTTTCTTTATCTAGCTTGACGATGAAAGATAATTCGAGTCTTACCCTTCTTTTTATTAAGTTCCTATTTGGTACTGATATTAATTAAATTTAGATAAAAATCTAATATTTCGAAATGGATAAATTTGCATTAGTCTAACAAGTCATCATTCATGTCTTCGTCAAATTCCATTTTTACCCTTATCATGAATCCACCTCACATGCCAGTACACCATAAGCTCCAACATGAAATTACATGGTCGAGATGAATTCCACGATGAGAACCACCCACTTATTCGTGGATAAAATCTTTGCCTACTTAAAAATAGGAACAAATTCTTGTTTAAGGTCCACAAGTTGCTTTCAACTCATATAATTTTCGAAAGCACGTGTTTCATGGGCGGCTAATTATGCTATTCGTACATGACATATACATGATCCTTTATTATTTGATATATTAATATTGTAGTTTTTTATTGTCTTGTATGATGGGTTTTGTGTATTAAAATACAGAAATCGTTACAAATTGTTATTTTTTTTTTAAAAAAAATACAAATGGATATGAATCTTTTTTGTAATTGTAAAATCCTCTAATTAATAATTTGAATATTTGAAGACGATGAGTCACGTGCCTTGAATCTTGGCTTCGAGATTTGTTGAGAATTTGATTTGTCGAGAACTTGACTTGTTTGACACTTGAATTTCTAAGTTCGATTTTGCATTTAGAAACTTGGACTTGATCTTGATTTAATTCGAAGAAGATTTTTATCTACTTGGGTTTACTTGATTTGAAGAAGATTTTGATCTTTTTCGTGTTCGTCGAATTTAGAGTTGAGATGATTTCTTCGGCACTTCGTGATTTTCTTCTGCACTTTCCCTTTTGTCTCCCTTCCATTATGATGGACATTTGATCCTATTTATACGGAAATTTGTGACCATTTTTTTGTAACAACTCAATAATTCAATTAAATTGATTATAATTGAATAATTGTGTATTTTGAAAGGTATGGCTTTTAAAATTTTGTGGGCTTTTGTAGACTTTAATTTAATAAACTTAATTGGACTAATTATTTAAAATGACCCAACCCATCATTTGTTAATTTTTATTTTTTATGTCTACATGTCTCATGCACTAAATAATAAACTGTCATGTGTATACTACGTATAACGACTACTAATAATTTTCATTATGAATAGCACTACCCTAAGAATTATTAAAGTGGACAATTTGTCTTAACCTAAAACAGCTCTGCTTAGTATAATATGCATGGCACCTGCACCAGTTCTTCCTATAAAGGAAAATACCGGCCCGGAGAAAGGCACACTTTTAGATGGACCAGTTGGCCCAGGTACGTAGACAGGCCTGATGGGATCTCAAAACAGAAAATTACATGAGCAACTTTATCCTGATTTGTTAAAAATCGATTTTTTAATAAAGTTTATGATTGAAAAAATTGATTAAATTTTTGAATTAATAAAATATGTGATTAAAAATAATTTTAGAAAAATGAATCTTGAAGATTATTTAATTATTTAATTTTAACCTTATATCAAATGAAATTTAAAATATTTTTTTTCTTTTGTATATTGATTTATTATTCCAACCACAAAATACGAAAGTAAGGGCAAAACGGTAAAATCTCACTCTTAAAGCTTCAAACTATTACTCCATGAATTGCAATTGTCATTGTCACCACCTCCAATGACTTGCATCAGTGTTGCCAACCACCATTAAATAATTTAGCCATGTATCTGACATCATCACAACCACCACCATCTTTTTTCTCTTTTAAAATTTAGCATCATTGTAATCATCACTATCAATCAAATAATCCATATATACGTTTGAAATCGTGATCTCGGTACTTCTCACGACCAAGTCGTGTCGTAACCTCTCCGCCTTGGGCTAGTGAGCCTCACAAGAACCATCGTCACCTAAGCTGCAGCCATAACAATTTCAGCCACCGCCTCATTGCCTTCACCTTTGTCGACCTCATTTTCTCCTCCTAACAAGAACCTTTTAATAACTGAAAAGAATATCAAAATATTTTCTTCAAAACTAACAATAGTGGCAATGATGGAGGTGTCCCCACCTACAAATGGTTGGGGTAGGTTGGTTAGGGGTTAAGCATTTGGGATTAGATTGAATGGGAAATATGAATGTTTTTATTTTAATTTTAATATTTATTTTTTGTTTTCTATTTTTTCTTCTTTTTGTCAACTAATAGGTTTTTGAATGAAAACTATTAGAAATTCACATTAATTAGATTTCTGATCATGTTGCGTATATTCTTAAAGATTTGGGGACCTCTGATGTAAATTTCCCTTTTTTGAAAAAAATTTAATTGAAAGTTAAAAGATCACTTACCCTTTTAAAAATTAGTCAAATTATGATCCAATGCTTGATTTTGGACAGAAATCTTCCAGAGTTCCTTCTATTGCTTATTTTTAAAACGTTTGGGGTGTATACACTACAAAGGTTTAAAATATATTTTGCACTGTTTTGAAAATCTTGGGACCTCTTTTGCAAATCTTCGTTAATTGAATGTATTAGAACTAGAATAGATATTTTAGTTGTAAGTGTTGACACACTAAAAGACAAAACCCGCGAAACAATAAGTAACCGAAGAAACTAAAGCTCCGTTTGGAGTTTTTCTTTTCCATAAATAATTGATTTTTTTACCATCGAAATGGGCTTCATTTCTGCCACACCTTACACGTCCACAACAATTGACAAGTCAAATGCGATTGTACTTTGCCAACTGTCGTTTTTGCCCCATTTTTGGACAAGTATAAAATCATTAAAAGACAGTCATGTCATTTTGCTAGAAACGTAGAAGGTAAAATAGTAACATAGATAAAATGTATTCCTACCCAACTACACCTAGTCAAATAATCCTACAATTGGTCAATTATATTTCGAAAATTTTGATGAATCTATCAAAATTTAATATAATTGGGATTAAACGCGCTCTCGAGAGAGGTTAAAAGTATAATCTAACAAGCAACTCTTTTACCACTTCTCAAGATTTTCAATAATTAATTTTTCTCAAGTTTACCAAACATCAAAATTAACTTTTAATTTATTGAGCTCAAAAATTAATCTCAAACCGCTCTAAACCACCTAATTGATCCACAATCTTTTCTGAAGTCAAACCCCTTCAAATTGGCTCGATCTTGGGCTCCGGTTTAGTCCACATTTCAACTTGGGCTTCACATTGCGGCTTAAACTCTTACCAGCTGCAATTTTACGAACCGACAAAATTGATAGTAGTTTGATCAAAGTTTGTAGCTCAAATTGGTCAGTTACAGTTGTGTTAGTTGATACGTTTATTCAGCATTATCTTACCCTACAAAGAAATTATGTGCTTCTTTAAAATTATTATTTATTTATAATATAAAATCCTTATGTTCAAACCTACATGTTCGACCGGAGTTGGCTCTTAAAAACTTAGTCGTTTAATCGTTCTTATCACTTCGCCTCAATCCTGCAAGCTGCTTCCATTCTCATTCATAATTTTGAAATTGCTTAATCTCATTGGCAACGACAACAAATTACTATTAACTCTTTCGACGAAGGCTCAAAACTAAACTTTTGAAGTGATTTTTAGCTTTGTTTGTCGAACATTCACATATACTTTTTAGATTACTAGTGGGTTTGAACGTGCGTTGCACGTTAGTTGGTTAATGTTAAAAAAAAGTGTGTAAATTTTAGAGAAATTCATTTGTAAATATGAAAAATGTTCATAAATTGATTCACATTGTCATACTTTTCATCTATTTTTTTTTTAATATTTTTCATTATTCGTACTAATATTTGGAGATCTGCTTATTGTTGAACCAGACATTCGCCTATACAAAAGTTTGTAGATAACTTTTTTATGTGGAATATATTTGTGTGTGTGTGTGTGTATTAGCCCACCTCAATAAAATTTTCCAGTTCAACCCATGTTTACCATGATCATAATAATCTAATATCACTAAGGTATACAAAATAACAATATCTGCACTCTATTGCATCAGAAACGATTTTCCATGTAGACGGGCACCATGCAGAATCCTCAATTATAGCTTAAAATGTCAAATGCAGTTTCATGTACCAACCTTCTTCTAGGGACCAGATTTTGTCATCATTAGTACAATAAAAAAATATAAAAATGAAAAATCTAGATCAGAAACTATTAAGCAAGTTTTAGTAAGTATGAAGGCTGAGATAGAATGGCGGACCACTTCGAGAACAAAACAATCTTTTCCTCACTTTTGGGTAAAACTATGCGTTGCTTTCTACAAATAGCATACCGAAAACCTTTTTAAAACGTTATAATTTCCAAGTCATTTATTGATAAGGGTCCAAACTCGACTTTCTAAAAGGAATTTCATAAATACAAATTATCAAAATGTGTTAACACAAATAGAGAAATGACCTTGAAAGATTCATTATTATTTCTGAAGCTATTGCTTGGAACATACTTCAACGAACCTGGAAACCCACTGGAAACCAAGAAATTAAACGTTGAATAAGAAATTATAAGCAAATAATGGAACAAATCTAAGCACATTTTTTCAGAAACTTAACTATCCAAAGTTCCATTATGCCCAAACATAAGGCCCAATGCGAAGATGATGATATACTTATTAAAATATGATTTATCCCACCTCAAGAGACGACAACTAAACTTTGCTAATAACTTTAGTTTAGTACCATTAAGTGGGAAGATTGCGGAAAAATAATCATAGAACACGAAAAATATAGCTTAAAGAAAGAGAGTAACAGTACCTTCTGAAGTCGAGTGATGAAGATGGTGCTTCCATTTTTCCTTTTTGGCTTGTGCCTTCTAAAATTGGGCAATGAACCTAGTAGCCTGTTTGTGCTCTATAAGCTCACCCAGACAAGATGAACCGATGAAGACAGAAAATTGCAATTAAGGTTGAAGACTTAGTTTGTGTTTTGCATTTTTCTAAAACTCTGAACTGGGATGAAGAGTAGAACTCAACACTTTGTAATTTTACAGTGAATGTTGGAAACTGAAGGAAGAACTTCTAATTGAATATGAGAGGCATAAATCATCTCATTAAATCGAACAAGAAAATACAAAATGCAAAATGAGGCCCTTAATTAAAAATGTGTCTACAGTGATCAGAATCAAGAAACAATATGATAAAACTCAAAACAAATTCAACTCGATGCGAAAATATTTTCGATAATCAATGATTGGCATCAAGAATCAAATACAATAGGTAAACAAAAAAAACTACCATATTAGATGTGCAAATTCCAATATCAATATTAATGACGAAAAGTAATACAACAAATCGTAGAGAAAGCATTAGAGAAATGAAGTTAGCCAGAATTCAATTGTTACTCAATGTCTTGAGAAATTGGACATACGATAATTTCATGAACATAATAATCTTCAAAACATAACAAAACAACTATAAATTTCCGTAAACGTCAATATGTATTTCAACAACTTGGAATATATTAAGATCCAAATGCATAGATTCTGATATAACATTTCAAAGATAATTAGACAATTTAATAATAATTTCCAGGCCAACAACTATAAAAGGCAAACAAATCAAAAATCTTGAATACATGTGAGCCATGTCGAAAAGCAAAAGAACGCCGCATTTGTCCGCAATCTCCTTGAACCTCTAGGATAAGCACTTCCTCTACAAATACAATAGTTTATACTATGCGAAATGTCCCTCATCCCCGAACCGCATCATTTGCAATATTAATTTTCAGATTCTCAAAAGTGCACACATCAACTCCATCTTGCTCATCAATTGATTGTAACCAACATTACAAGAAACAAAAAAAGTTACCATAAAGACCAAAAGCTAAAAAACCCCAAACTTTATCAATTAGATATAAGCACATGCTTCAAACAAAATTTCAAGAAATCTACAATCATATAAACATTCATATAATTTGAGTTTGATAGCTAAAAATGCCTATAGCTAAATGGGAAAAAAAAAGAACACACACACACACACACAACCTCCGTGCTGCACGGAGGTTTTTTTCCTTGTTAGCTATTGGCATTTTAAAGTTATTAAATTCAAACAATTTATATGATATTTGATTTAAAAC